>VYZS01029822.1:0-10055 GCA_013400695.1 Neodrepanis coruscans | reverse complement strand
AAACTTCAGTACTACTGAGAAGGTGTCTCTGCCTATGACAAAGAGAGGTTGGAACCAGATGCTCTTTAAGGTCCCTTCCAAGCCAAGCCATTCTACAATTCTATGAAAAACAGAGGCTGAGGAGGAATATGACATATGTACCAAATACATGTATACATGTGTCAAATGAGAACATGTATCAAATATGTACATGTTTATCAAATACACATATATGCAATATATACATGTATCAAACACACATAATAAATACAAATGTATAAAATCTTGAGAGATACAGAAAAAAAGAGGGAACTTTTCTACCTCTATCTCCTTATATGCAAAGAATTATGGAGCATTTTATAAAACTAGCAGATGACAGATTCCAAACAAATGAAAGGACATACTTCGCACACAGGATTCAGCTGTGTTCCTCACAACTGGCTACTGTGGATGTTAAACAGTTCAAAAAGCAACAGAAAAAGTTCACAAAGTTTGTAAAAACTTTAAGAGCTTGGAGAAGAGAAATAATCTATCAACAAATATTAAGTACAAGGCTATTCCCCTTCCTCCCAGCTGAGGAAGTGCCTAGACAGATAACTGTTGGAAGACAGGTAAACTTTCCTAGAAAAGTGTTCACTTGTCTGCTGTAGCCTCATGCTTAGGTACCCATCCTGAGCCCACTTGCAATAATTGCCTGCATACTTTTGGTCTTGCCCGTACAGACATTCTTAGGGTGTTTTCTCATGACACAAACATTTTCTTTAGTGTCAGACCCTTACTGAGCTGCTAGATCATGCCAAGGTAGCACACCATCTATGGGAGTTACCGAGCTATTCAAGAAATTCCATACCTTCTTTTTCACTTGAAAGATTTAGACATAAGGACCTCATTTTGAGGAAGGCTCTTAACAGCCCTCGTGGTTTTGCAGAAAGAATTGCCCTTGCATCTCAGTGGAGTAGAGAGGGAAGAGAAGACTGGGCAGGAAAAAGGAAAATAGGGAGAGGCCCTTATTACATAGGAGACCACTAAGAAGCAGGATCCCACACCTTCAGCTTCATCAGGCAATAAATAGCAGAAATTACCCTTCACAAGTAGCATGATCCCAGAGAGGAGAGGAGAGGAGAGGAGAGGAGAGGAGAGGAGGTTCTGAGTATTAGCTGAGGGATTGTAACACTTCAAAGAGATATTGCCACCATATTCCAACTTCCTTTAGCAATGAGGAAAAGACAAAAGACATTGCTGTGAATAGAGGAGGAAAATAGAATTCCTTCTTATTCATTCACTGAAAGCATAATTGTAAATCGTCCTTGACCAGATGACATGAGAGGAAGAAATGTTATTTCTAAATTTGCTTAGACATCAGTATCACCAACACTGACTGTTCCAAACAGTTGTTTTTAAACTGAGGACAGTAAAATTAGTCCTTGTCATGCATACCTGCAATGACAGATAATGTAACTAAACAGCTTCTATTCTGCAAATTAAATGCAAATGTTCTCAAAGGGATATGTTTGTATTCATTCAATGAACAGCCACAGGGCAATTGATTACTGAGTGTATATGGTAGAAAAATTTGCTTTGTCTGCTTGCAGGTAGTTTAAACATAGATCCTGCACTGCTACTAGAAGGTGCACATCCTAAGACCTGTAGCATTCTGTCTATTTATGCCAGCAGGAAGTCTATCCAACTATAATCAATGTGTATATTTGTACATTGTTCAAGTCTCTGTAAAACACATACACACACATACCACAGGTTGGAGGAAATTACAAGTGAGACATTACAATGATTAAGTAACCGAGCAACCTCTTGGTAAGTTCCAAGTAATTTAGTTTTGCCTGGGGCCATGCTGTTGAGTCTAGAGAGAGAGTAGTGCCAGCAAGACAGAGAGAGGCTGGCTGACAGGGCAGCAATCCTACAGCTTTGCTTGTGCATGCAGACAGCATTTCTGGAACATTCACCTCCTTAACCATGAATCCACCGAGTTCACTTTTTAAAGGTATGTTACATGTTCCTGCCAGAAAAGCAGCTGACACACGATGAAATTTTAAAGAATTCTTTTTTCTGTCTGACTACAGCATTTGTTCTGCCCCATGTTATTTCTCTTGACAACTTCATAGAAAGAAAACTTTTCTTTAGCCAGTTTCTGTAAAAAAAGATTGGGTGAGTGAGCACCTGGATGGCAGATCCTTGGTCTGACAACTTTCTTCTTTTAGACCACCAATTTCCAAGAAGGAGAGAACATTCTGCTGAGACAAAGAGACACAGTGACTGACTTCTTTATATTGAAACTACTTATTAGTCCAGTCTTGGTGATTAAGAAATGAAGTCTTAGAGATGGGTTGCAATTTAGCTAGGAGCAACCCCACAGGAGAGGCACATGAAAATGAGCATCTGGAAAAACCTGCACTAGCATCTGGAAGTGCCTACTCTGCTATGTTCCTCTGACACCAATCCATAAAGTGCTGGTGTTCAAGTAGCACTACTCCTTATACACAGAAATAACTGCACAGGACCTACACACAGACCTATTAGACAGTTTCAATGTCTCTGACAACATATAAAAATATCCAAAAGTTTGGAAGGAAGAAATGGGAGGGGTTCCCTACTCAGTGAAATCAGGTTACGGAAAGCATCATCTCCAAGATCCAAGTACACCTTTAGGTGCTAGATAATTCTGCAACTCCAATTGAAAACAAATTTCAATCACTGAGGAATCTTCACAAGTGCTGTCCTCACCTTAACCTGCAAAATAATCAGTTTCTGGTTGCCCTTTTTTTGAGGGTCATGAGTTCTCAAAAATGTCTCTTAACTTGGCGGAATATAGCAGCATCCCTGTAATTTACTTCACATTATACAGAACANAAATTTGAAATCAGTGCATTTTTCCATGTTTTTCATAAAAGAAAACAAATATTTTGCCATGAAGGTAGATCTACCCTTTCACAAAAAGACCTGAGTGGCAGGTTTCTGTTATATTAATACTGGCCCATCACCATCATTGTTGAAGTCAAAGACATACAGGAAAAACAGCTTCTTTTGCTAGAGCAAGGTTAAACCAGTGCTACCTGCCTCTAAAGATTCAGACCCCTCCCAGAAGGTCTTACACATGCACAGGTCATGCAAAATCAGGGCCCAAATAACAGAACTTCAAGTGGGAAGGAAGTAGAGGAAGAAGAGACTACAGCGAGTTTTGATGAAAGGGGAACTATCAGTCTTTAGAGAAGCTACTTATAGAAATATTCAGGGAGCAGCCTTGACTCTGTTTTCTTTAATGCTTTTGCAGATGACCCTGATATGCAAAGCAAGTGTGCTGCTGGTATTTGCTCATAGCATAAAGGAGACAGGTCCCATTTTTCTAGGAGAAGCTTGCAAAGCCAAGAATTAGAGGAGGAAGGTGACTGGAGACAAAAATATGGGATTAAGTTCAAAGCTACTCAACACAAGATCATATTTCATGGAGTAATAGTGAGAATTGCTACCATAATCTGAGAGCTCATTAACCAGAGATGACTGAGGAGAAGAAGAAACAGAGAGCATTAGTTAATTATAGGATGACATAAGCTACCAGGTGATGCAACTATGAGAAAAAGCAAGTGTGATCCTAGGATATGTCAGCCAAGGTATTTCCAGAGAAGATACATAGTTGTTGTCATGACATAAGGTGGTGGTGTAGCATGGAATGGTAATAACATACAAATTGCTATCCTAATTCAGACCAAGGGTCCTTCTAGCCCACTACCATTTCTTCAGCTGTGGCCAGAGTAAGAACAGGAAGAATAAGAATAGGACAAGCACATCTAAGACTTCCTTCTGATACTCTCACAGCCTCAAAACATTTTCAGCTCAGGGGATTTCCTTCGTTAGTTGTGGTTTGACTATTAAGCAACCCACAATGGATTTTTCTTCCAAATGATTTTCAATCTATTTGTAAGCTGGTGCAAATTGCTTGAATCTGCTATGTTTTAATTCAAAGACTTCTTCACATTTACTGTTTATCACACAAAGAATTGCACCCTTTTTTTTTTTTTTTGTTTTGAGTCTAGTTCCAAATGGTTTCATGATGTGCCCCCTAATTCTTGTTCACGGTGAAACAAGGAATGGTCAATCCACAACAACCTTTTCTTAAATTTTGCAGTCTTCTATCATGTGTTCCCAATGGCCTCTCTTCAAGTCCAAACAGGTCCCATGTATTCAGTCAGTCCACACACCTCATCATACTTGCTGGCCTACTCTCAGTTTAAATAGACACTTTCTAAGCTAAGGAGAGTAGGACACATTTCAAGGCATGGTCAAATCATAGGTTCAAACAATGTCATAAAGACATTTTGTTCTCTTTCTGCTCCTAATAGTTCCTGTATTTGATGTGGATGGGGATTTTCCTTCTGCATTCTGATGAGTATAAATTCAATGTTTGCACTCATCCATGCACAACAAATGTTAGCTTCACCTTGAAGAGGAACTGAAGTACAAAATCAAAGCAAGATAATGAGTGACATGAAGAGGTCATGATATGAGTTGAGTTTCAAAGAAAAGCTATGATTCTTCTCTGTACATATCACTGAAAGTAGCAAGCAAGGAGCAGATACTGAGAATGAAAGGCAGTGTTAGGATAAAGATGGAAATTGGGTCTGTTTGTAGATGAGGTTTGGTTATAATCAGACTTGTGACTAGAGCAAAGCCTGGAGACTGGGATACTCTGGAACAGCCTGTCAACAGAAAAGGGGGTAAAAAAATGAAATTACAGAATCACAGAGTATGCCGAATTGGAAGGAATCCAAAAGGATCATCGAGTCCAACTCCTAGTCCTGCACAAGACCATTCCCAAGTGTCACACCATATGCCTGAGAGTATTGCCAGGATAGGGCAAAGTCAGTTTGTGAAAGAATGGTTACCTGCACACAGACCTACAGTACCAGCAGATTCATAACACAGGAAGGCCCCACCCTGGTATGCGTTTAATAACATATGAGGTACTTCACACCAGCTCCCTCTGTGGCTGTATTTAGGCCTTCCCAAGGGCAATGCTGCTTTCTTTCCTTTAGGATAGAGTACAATTCTTTGCACATAGGCATCCAGAGGTCTACTGAAAGTATTAACAAAGAAGTAAACCCAGAGAAAGAAAGAAAAGTTGTAGAGCTTGCTGCTGGTTAGGGTTACAAGCCATACCAGATGAAGAATTAGCTTGAGCAGATACATGGGAGTAAGAAACCTACATAAATTTTACTGCAGAGCAATGCAGTGGGAGGAGTGGGCTGCATAATCCCTAACCATTTAAATAATTCAATACTTATTAAATAGTTAAATCACTTAAGCAATTATTTATGGATTGATTAATCTCTTTATTTATTGTTCCTTGTGTAGACAATCTTGGAGTAACAATTACTGCAAATACCAGAGCATAATAGGTCAGATAACAGGAGTGTGTAACTAGGTACTGGATGGACAAAGAAACTGGGATAAGAAGTTTTTGGTAGGGTTTTTTTGGTGGTGGTGTGGTTTGTTTTGTTTTTTGTTCACCGGCCTCAACATTTATAAACCCTCAGACTACTACCACATTAAAGAGAAAATAAAAAAAAAGACAACTGCCAGAAGTCTTCAGGATCACTGAAGTGGATATATGACTAAAACACTAGAGGATACATACTGGAAAGCTAACTAGTCAAAGGTATTATTATATACACTGGAATAACACAGGCACACTTCAGAGAAATATAAAGCAACTTTAAGATATTTCTTTTCTCTTAGGAAGTCAGAAAACTGGGAGAATAATTTCCATCTTCTCAAAGATACCTTGTCTCTCAGGAAGATTAAAAATCTTCCTTACTAAATTGCCAGTAGAGGTGGCAACCCTTATTCAAAGGAGTGAGATTAGTCCTGTAAAACTCTCTTCACTTCATCTGTCAAACAACTGCCAGGCTCTTTAATGTCAAAAGATTCAGCCTAGTGACATTGGTTATAATGGTATACTTCAGTGCCAAAGTCACACAGGGAAAACCTAGTGCCCAAAAGGATAAGATTTTGATCTGACTACAGGTAGATCTGGTTAAATAATCTTACAACATGAAAATATAAAATATAAAGAAATAATCTCGATTTTCTATAAGGTGCTTAGAAAAGAATACATGTAAATGTTGCTTAATATTATTTATTTGATTGCTCGGTGTATATAGGCAGTGCACAAACCATTTTTTTCTCAACAAAAATATATGTTGCCCATCACAGAAATACATAAATGTGAGTCTTATAATCACTCTATGTATTGTTCTTTCAAGAGTAGAGGAAGGGTGTATCACAAAGGCAGCTGCAGATTTCAGAGGTAAAGAGTCACACCATTCAGCTATAGATCCCTCACAAAGAAACCCCAGCTTGCATATGCATGGAGATCAGCAGAGTGCAATACAACCTCTCTAAAACATAGTCCCAGTAAATCAAAATTCTTGAAATCTTGTTCAGGGGAAAAAAAAAATAGAAGACGTCTCATGATTTATGTTCTATTCCCACTGGGGCTGTGACATCTTATCATCAAGAATAACAATGTAATCAATTTATTATGTTCCATTGAAGGCAGCCTCAGGAGAGAGATCAAAGAAGGAGAGGAAATGAAAGCTGACCAACTTTATCACCTTTGGAGTCAATCCCAAATATCTCAAATTAATTTAGATTGGTGGGGCAGTGCATAAGAGCTGGCAAGTCCTTTACCCGTGCAGAGCCTCTATACAAACCAGTGAAGTGCTGTTGTTTCTGGGGTTTTTCAGTAAGGCAAACATTTTTGTGAATGCCAAGTACTTTTTCCTTTGGCCATTTCAAGTTTATTATTGGATACAGGGGGAATACTTTCATGTTTTCCTCTCGAATTCTGCAGGGAGCAATCTCTCTCTCCTGAAAGACCCAGTTGTGACATTTCTGCATGAAAACTCTTCCCCCGTGGGAGGCTGCCGGTCGTCGGTCCTTTCTGCTCCCAGCAGCAGCCTTGACTGGCCAGCCATCCTGGGACATCTCAAGCAGACAACGGTGGCTGCTGGAATTGGCGGCTGCCTGCAGTGAGTCTTTCTCTCTGCTCAGGAGAACAAAGAATTCCCCAAAACTGTGAGTCACAAGGAGCTTGAGTCACAGGGCTGCTGCAGCCCAGAATCTCTCTGGAATTGGGCTGTGACCTGAGGGTGTTACCCGTTTGGGAAGCAAGCATCCCCCCCTCCACCCACTAGAATGGGCGGTGCAAAACGTGACCCCAACCTACCTTCCCTCATTCACAACAGCTCCTGGAGATCCCTCACCCCGCTGTTTATTTTTGTCTCTTTCCTACAAATTTGATTTCTGATGCCTTAGAACAGCCCCTTGAGTACTAGTTTTCCCTGTGGATTTTCTTTGCAATGCCTTGTTGTGTTTCATTTTCAGAACAGATCATTATTTCCTTTCCAGTCTTTGTTTTAATACCCAGGCCCTAGACAACCAGACATGAGACTGGCTCTGTGCAACTGCCCTGCCTTATCCCAGACCAAATTGCACAGCATCTGTAGTACCACACGTCAGAGAGAGAAAAAGAGAGAAGATCCTGACAGACATCATCCCCTCCGTCACCTACTTCCTTGGCAAATAGCTGTCTGTTGGAAATACCCAGTTAGGCAGTGGATCCCATTAACCCCAGTGATTCAAAGTTGTGTCATCTGCAGCTGCAGACAGGCACTGCCTTTTTCCCTTCCACTGCCTACAACTCTCTGAATGGCATGAAAGTACTCTCACATAACTTCTTAGTAGCTGAGGAGGCTGAGCCTACAAAACTGGAGCATTTATCTCTAAATGAGATGTGCTTGATTCCTTAACATCTTCTGCATAACCTGTAGGATGCCTTGAACTGCATGTTTTAGAGAGACTTCTAGGTAGCTAGTCATTCTTCACTACATGATAGAACCCCATCATCAAACCCAGGGACCTATGAGGGGATTATTTTTTCAGCTACTCGCCAAACACCCAACAAAAGTTGGATTCCTTCATGCAGCCCCAGTTCTACATTCAATAGGAGGTAAAACCTAATGAAAAATTGTATTTTATGGAATAGCTCCTGATCTTCCCATTTAATTTACCACTTGGGGACTCCCACAAGGAGTCCCACAGAGACTGTACAAAGTTTGTATATGCTACTGCATCAGCTAATTTTGAAGGCTCAGCCATGATAGAAAGAAATCTGCTCTGAATAGGTAAGAAAAGATGCATTTATTGCCATTAAGAATCTCTACTCTTCACAACCAATTTGAAAACCAATACTTTCTTTTGTTATCCCTTCACCATGTTGTTTCAATGGAGAGCAGCTAATATTTCTGGAGAGTCTCCTCGCCTGTTATTCCCAAGATATGGTGGAAATACACCATGAATAAACCTTATCGTGAATTGTGGCACCCAAAAGAGAAACACTGTCCTGAGTCCATCTCTTGATTCACAGGCATTCAGATTTGTGTGCAAATAAAAAATTTAAAAGAAAATAAATTGAGATTTTTTTTTAATGGTCTGACAGCTGTTCCTGGACTTGAATGCAAGGAATTGTTCATCTCAGTTTAGCTCCCAATGGATAGATCCACACGATCAAAACAACTTTCAAAAGCAAAGTGTAGTCAGGCTGCTGGTAAACTCAGAGAAGAGAAGGGAAGAGGGACAGATGGACTTTTCAGGTGCTTTTCCTGGTGGTTAGGTGACTGTCAAAGTACAATGATAGCCTAAAGCAGAGATGCTGTCCCTAGTGCTTGCCTACCTCGCCTGCAAATAAATAAAAGGCATCATTTCCCTCTGTTGTGGATCTGGCACTTTTCACCAGCAGCAAGTTGATTTAAATCCTTCCAAAGGAAAAGCCTCAATATTTAATTTCTCTGGCCAGCCTTAGATTCTTGGCCCTGCTTTTGTTTTCTATAACATCCAGTTTATTTCTTTTGACGCTTGTTATCCTTCAAAAATGCTGTTGTAATTAGATCATGACACTCTACACCTATCTCCAAACTTAAATATTCCCTTTCATTTAAGACACTTCATGTATAAATTTTGTGAGATTTTGAACAATGTTATCTTGAAAGTTCACTCTGTTCAGAGTCAGGGTGAAAGGAAAATAAACTCATAGAAAATAAAAGGCAATTCAAACTTCTGCCCCAAAACTCAAATTAAACTCTTTTGATCCTCCAGAATAACTTACTTGATTTTATTTATTTTCCCATTCTTCTTTGCTTCCTCTGCTCAGACTGGGAGGGAAACACTGAAATATAGCATGAAAAAAAAATATTTTTTACCATGTTTTCAGCCCAGCAAGGACTGGAAAACTAAATAAAAAGCAGTGTGACTTGAAAGCAATCTCCATTCATTCACCTCAGGAAAGTTTTCTGGCTAAGTGCTGTTATGTAATAAATTATCTGAAATCTGGATCTGTTGATTTCAAACTGGTGTGATTCCACAGACTCACCTAAGGTCAGTGGCTGGTACTGTCAAACTTGTTGCTCCCCAAATTACTTTGAGTTCAGCCTCACATTGTCCACCATCAAATAGTTCTCTTTTCTTTTTTTTTCCAGAGTGGCTGTGGCATAAAACCAGAAAACTGCTTTCTTTTCCCAGTAAAATTAATCTGCTGAGGAATCTTCTCCAAAAGCAAGCAAACTGAATAGCTATTGGCTTTTGGAGATGTAAGGTTCATGCTCAACCTCTGTTTGTCTCCAAATGCACATGACTGCTTGGGAGTTTGGCTGGAACCTCTCTCTAGCTGTTAGCTGTCATCCTTGAGGGCCCCTTTCAACACCAGCATTCAGGGGTGCATCCATAAATTTCCTACTGAGTTTATGTATGGGCCAAAGTAGGTGCTGGCCTTGACTTGGCAAAGCTGCATGTCACATAAATACATATTTATGCAGTCATATAAATACACCTTCAAACACTGAATACAGGGCAAATGCATGAGCTGTTCTCAAGCCAGGTGAAAGAAAGAAGAGGCAGAAAAGAAAAAACAGCATTCAAGAAAATGTATTGGAACCAGCTTCAATAATGTTCCCACTTTATATACTAATGGCACCAAATTGTTACAAAGCAATCGAAACAAAGAATGA
>VYZS01029812.1:0-12116 GCA_013400695.1 Neodrepanis coruscans | reverse complement strand
CCCCTTCCCCTTCCCCTTCCCCTGGAAGGAGGCACAAGCCCTCAGCTGCCATTCCATGGGCTCCTCCACCCTGGTGTATTTCCCTGCACCTCTGTGTAAAGTGTCACAGCTGAAAGACCTTAGTCAGCAGATCCCAGCTGCTGCAGCATCCCCAGGAAGGGAATGCAGATGCTATTTTAGAAGTTACAGTGCTCTGAATTTTAAACAAAGCATCCAGTGCTGAGGAAGAGACAGAAACCTTCATGCTTCAGGGCACAAAACCTCCCTGTTACCAGGCATGAGGAACAAAATTGTCCTTGGAGGTAGGTATTGTGGAACTCTCAAAGAGGACACTTCGTGTCACAGAATCGTGGAATCACAGGATGGTTTGGATTTGAAGAGACCTTAAGGCTCATCCCATTCCACCCCCTGCCATGGGCAGGGATATCTTCCACTATCCCAGGTTGCTCCAAGCCCCATCCAACCTGGCCTTGGACACTTCCAGGGATGGAGCATCTTCTTGCCTTTTATCCTCTGCAAGATGAATAGAACCCCCAAATCCAGTTTCTTGAGGAATTCTGTGGCTCTGGCTTTTATTCCAGGTTGCTGAGACAGAAATCTTGCAAATTCTTCATTAGAAGACAACCCACATGTCTCAGAAAATACACATGTGGGAGAGAAGAGACAACCACACAGGAGAGAGGAAATTCAAATTCAATTGACTAATCCATGCCAGACAGAAGGAATTGTCATATTCAGGTGACTGCTTTAGTCAGTGGGTGACAGGTCAACTGAAATTAGTCTGTAAGTAAGAGTCAACTCAGGAGATGACTTCTCCACTATTTATCCAGCTGTTCAGCACCCTGGCAAGTGGATTAGTTGATAGGCAGCTTGTAACTCTTTGTTTTTACCTGATTTCCAAAGGAACCACGTGCAGGAGGGAGAAGAAAACTTGGGAGTAGAGTGGGAAGTTTTTTGGGGACCTGTGGTTGTTGTGGAAGGGATGGAATAGAAGCCCAGAGGAAACCACAGTCCATTAATTCTTTAATTTCAGGGAATAACACCTTCCCCGTTGGTAGTGCTCATAAGAACAGAACAGCTCTTGGATTAGAATGAAGGAAGAATCTCCTCCCTTGAATTTCCAAATATTCCAGCTATTCCACCTATCACCCTCAGTTATCTTAGCCCTCCTACACATACAGAAAATTCTGTGCCCCAAAACAGGTTCCTGACAGGGTTAGGAGAGAAAATCTGCTCCAATATTTTGGCATCTTCTGCTCCTTGCAATTCGCCTCAATCTGGTGAGGTCAGTTCATATCTTGGAGCAGGAGCATCCAGACCTGGCTTGATGAAGTCCTGGGCCTTGCCAGGGCTCACAGAAAGAAAGAGAAAAGCAGGAGAGGATCCCAAATGCCCAGAGGCTGCTTGTGACTCTCACAGGCTGAGACCTCAGAGCTGAGTTTACTCCTGACCCACCAGTGTCCTCCCTGTGCAAGGAGGATGAACCTACCACCATGATCTTAGAAAATGCCTGAATCACTTTTTGTTTTCCTTTTATTTTTTTTTTTTTTTTCCTAGAAACATCATTTCTATCTTGCCTGGCTTGAGCTTCAGCCAGCTGTTTTCCATCCAGGAGCTTATCTCTGGCAGGCACAGGGACATTGTGGGACAGGGCCTGTTATGTCTGCCCAGAAGACATAAAGCTGCCCTGGGACACCAGAGCCCCTGGTCTCTGTTATCTCCTTCCAGTTCTGTGCCTTGCTACCAGATTAACTGTTCTCCTACAAGGTGCTGTTGTGGGGAAGGGGTGATTTCCTTTTTCCAGAGCAGCTGTTTTCCATCCCTGCTGCTGTTGCTCTGTTTGAAGTGTCTTGTCTCTGTCTCTCAGCACAGCTGTCTCCTGTAGGGCCTTCAGAAAAACCCACCCTGCAGCAGCTTGTGTTCAGCTGCTTTTCACCACGACTAAAACCTTCTGCAGCCTGAGCTTCTCTCACTTGCCTGTTCACAACGTGTGGTGGCAAACTTATCTCCCACCACAGAGGAGAATAAACCCACAAACCCCTCATGGTCCCACTCAATCAGAGCCATCCATCATCCACCTCCTGCAGGGTTCTGAGGGAAGCACTGGGTTGTGTCAGGGATCTCATGGATCCCATTGCAGCAGATCCCAGGGGGATCTAATTCTGTAATATTCTTGAGTGTAATATAAAAATCCTGGTGAAGTGATAGAAATAATGCATGTCCTGCAGGTTCCCAAGAGTGGAAGACACTGGGAGAATAAAATCTGGGAATCTGAGGATACACCATGGCATCGAGGTGGATCAGCTGCAGCTACAGCCACCTCCCAGCTCAGATGGCAAGGACAGACCTGGACTGTGGCAAAAAGATGGGACATCCTGGAGAAAGGTGACAAATACAATGGGAAAAGAAAAGCAAATCTGTCCCAACCACAGCCAGCCCACGGCTGGAACTGGCTGGTGGACCTTCTGCTGCACCCATGTCTTCAGGGAGAGTGGGGCACTGGGCAGGACAATCCGTGTGGCTGCTCTCCAAACATGGGATGCAGAGACCTAACACAGGCCTAGGGGTGGGAGCCAAGTGCCTCTGACTATGGAAAACTGATTATTTCTCCAAAACAAGGAGCATCTCCTCAGAATACGGACACTTCCCTGAGTTTCCCCACACTGCTGTTTTTCCAGCTTACCCAGTACTGCCCAAAGGCTGACCTGGGGTTCAGCCTCTTCTTCCTTCTGGATGGAGCATCTCCAAGTGGAATTGCAACCCCTCTAGTCCTTGGTCTCTTTCTTTGTAAGATGGGCTGGGTTTTTATTTAATAGGGGTGTTTTTTTGTATATCAGGGCAGAACTTGTGGTGAGGGCTGCACCAGAATTCACATTGGTGTCTCATTGACTGATTTCCTCTCAGCCCCAGAGCAGCAGCTGGTGGAAAATTAATTGTGTGGAATACATTTACAAGTTAATTGCAGTTTCACTGGAAGGTGGGAAACCTGCATTTGATAAATAAGAGAAGGAGGCACCAGAACATGCTTTCCCTACCTGGCCTTAGCTCTGGGGTTCTTGTCTCCCTGCAGTTATCCCTGTCTGCTACAAAACAGGTCAGAGTCCTGCTGTGCTGGGTGAGCACACAGCAGGAGACAGTCACTGCCTCGGGAACTGCACAGTCCTCAGCTCTCCTGGTGAAGACAGAGCACATTCCCTTGCTCCTGGGTGATTCCAGACCTGATTTTTAGTTTTGGGACTTTCTTGATAAGATGCCTTAAGCAGATGTTTCAGTCTGGTTTGAAAGATCCTTGTTACAGAGAGAGGGAATCCTTGGATGTTCTAATTTTCCTCTAAGAGATGCCTTTTCTTCAAGAGTCCCTGGCTGCTCTTTCACAATTACCTGCCCCTTTTTTCCTTAGGGAATTGCCTCAGTTATGTTTTTCTTGATGGACTTCACCACGAGGCTTTTACAGAAGTGTTGAGGAAAGAATGAGTGGGAGGCAGAGGATGTCAAGCAATGAGTAAATGAGGAGGGGAAGGGATTTAATGCTCAGAACCACAGGAAATGAAAGGCAGCTCCATTCATCTGCAAACAACAGATAATTTGCACTCCAGTGAGCAGTTTGTCTTGTGTTTTGGTTCACACCTGCAAAGGGGCAAGAAGGGAAAATTCCAAACCCCATAATCCTCAGAGTAAGAGACCAGAGGAAGGCAGGAATTAGACAATCTCCATATAGACAAAGCAGCAGAACACAAATTTGGCCTGTTGCAACCATCTACAAGAGACTTGAGAGCTCTGAAAAGGCTGTGAAAGCTGTCAGGTGCGCTATGAAACGTAGGGTGGAGATAGCCAAGAAACGGGGTGGACAAAGCAAGGGGCAGAAGAGTCAAAGGATAAAGGAACAGCTTTTGCTGGATGGGCACTGATGCCAAACACTGGGCTCCCGGGAATGAGAGGGAATTCAGGATCCCTGTGGTGAGTGTCAGAGCTCTGGAAGGGTTCAAAGCCTCAAGTAAGATGTGGCTGCAGGTGCTTGTCTTTATTCAGATAAACTGAATTGGCTTAATCTGGGCAAACTGTGCCTGATCCTGCCCCAGTCACCCTTTGGTGGGCTTTGTTTTACACCTATCTTGGCTTTTGGAGCATGTGTTTGACCTCACACAACCTCCCTGAGTTTGAGAAGGTTCTAGACACGTGAAGCTGAGCTTCTACCACCCATCTAAGAGCATGTTCTAGTGGAATCAGGGCTCCACCATGGCCTCCACATGTTTTTACAGCCAGGTTAGATGGCACTTGGAGAACCCTGGGACTGGGGAAGGTGTCCCTGCCCATGGCAGGGGGTGGAACTGGATGAGCTTTAAGGTCCATTTCAAGCCAAACCATTCTGGAATTTGGTAACAACAGGAAGAGAAGTGCCACAAAAAACCTACTGATTTTTATATATTGTTTTGCTCAAATGTCTCATTTATTTATGTTTTTTTGCAGGGCAGAAGCACATGGGGGAGCACACATGTATATTTGAGCTTTTAATATGTGCTGTCATGGATTTCATGGGCTTTGACTGGACAAATGGTCTTTCCAGAACACCTGAGTTACTCCCAGAAGGTCATTGGTGTCTGTACATGGTTGAGCATTCAATGTAAGGATTGGCATTAAATAGTATCTCCTTCAACATGTAAAACTGGAAGGTGGAGAGGAAAACTCTCTTAAGGATGCTCCTCTTGGGATGAAGAGGCATTTCAACTGTCTCTTCAGCTGAAGAGGTATTTCAACTGCCAACACTTCCACCGTCAAATGGTGCCAAGAATTCCTATGGACTGGTCTCCCTGGTGGCCCCAGTGTTGTCCCAGGGGACACAGATGTGGCAGAGGAGGAGACAACAGCGAGCTCAGTCAGGATGAAGGACGGCACCTCATGGCTCTGTGAACCAGAACTCCGCCCACTCTGCACTTCCACACAAGCTTTTTGAAAGGAATTTTTCCTGCACAGCTCTGAACCCACAACCCCTCAGCACAAACCAGGTGTTTCCCAGCTCCACAGTGCAAGGAACCACCTGCTTTGTTTCCAGCTGGCAACGTGCCACCTCTTAAATTCCTTCGGTGCCCTCCCAAGGTTCGGGGCTGGAGGAAGGTGGGTCTGATTTCATTGTCTTGAGTTGAACCTCCTTCAGTCACCCCCTCCCAGTCTGAGAACCACCCAGTTGTGCTGAGAGGCTCCCAGAAAAGCTGGTGTCAAAGAAGGCTCTCTAGATCATTTTTCAAACATCTTTTTAATGATGAGGAGCCCTCGCTGCCATATTCCCTGTCTGTCACCTTGGGCAAAGCATTTAAACCCTCCACACCCCAGCTCTTCTTCTGGGAGGTGGGGTAATAACTCTGATCTCGTCTTGGCCATTCGGTGCCTCGGGGCACAGCAGCCTTTTGCTATTTCTATGCAGAGTGGCTCCTGCCACAATTATTGGCGTGTAGACAACAGAGGAAGACAGAGCTGGGCTCTGTGGGCATTTCTGCTTTTTCCCTTGGGGATCCTGCCTTTTGAGCAGCCCCTCTTGGTCCACCTGAGTCAGGTGAGGGCTCTCTGCCGTGCAAGGGAGTATTTCCTAAAATTGCCTTAGCAATGGTAAAGCAAAAAGAGGAAAAAAAATCTCCAGCAAAGCCCCCTTTGCCATTTTGCAGCAATGGTATTAATATTCTCAGCTATTGTTCCAGATCTGACAATAATATAAAGTTGAAAGGCGAAAGGGGTGGGCAGAGGGGGCAGAGAAATCAAAGCAGACCATTAGGCTGAATGGTTATCAGGGCGGTTTGCTCCAGGCAAACAGTTAATCCAGACCTGGGAGAGAGCACTGGTAGTTAAAGCCCTTTAATGGCCTAAGTCCTATGATAATTAGTCCTGCCCTGGAGGTAGCTAAGTGAGCTACTCCAGCCTGAAATGGAGCTCAGCCACTGCTGAGGCCATAATCCTCTGTGCACAATGAAAGCTGAACTAATTCACTGAGTAAACACTTTCTCAGTTACTTACACGCTGTCTTCTTTCAGCCTGACACCAAATAGATTCACTTCCAAGAGCTGCAAAGAAAATCAACTTTTTTTTTTTTTCCCTCTCCTTATTTTTTTCCCCCTTAAAGAAACTGATCTTAGTTGAAATGTGTTTGGATTTAGTATCCAGGGTATAACCTGGACAGATATGATCTGCTTTCTGCTGGCATCACACAGCAGCTCCTTTATTTTAGCCCATTACAATGGCAGAGAGCAGGGAGGCATTTCCCCATCCATTACCTGCTCTTGTGTCCTGCCTGTATCCCTGAAAAGGCTCTGGAGAAGAGCAGGAGGGGCGTGAAGCTCACACACCTTCCCGGCTCTTTCAGTCTTGGTTCTGTGCTCTCAGCTCACCTGAAGGCTCAAGATGGGGAACCTCCCTCATGGAGGAAGAACAAATGGAAGTATCAAGGAAAGAAAAACCAAAAATCTTCAACCACTGCAAATGGCACCCATTTTTCCTATTTTTCCCTACCTTCTGTAGTAATTAGGAAGTGGAATTGTGTACACACTTCTTCAACCCTTTTCTCTCTGGGAAGACATTCCATGAGTGCCTGGTCTTCTCTGGGTGCATTTCATGGTCTTCTTTCCAGATCTCCCCAGCTCCGTCCTGCTTCCAGGAGGACACCTGCAGGACCCAGCTGTGGGTGAGCTCCACATGCCACTAAAACCTGGGAAAGGGAACCAAACAGGGAGCAGGGCTGGTGGTGTCTCTGCATCAGCAATACGCTGTCCCTCTGGATCTGTCTGTCCCTGGGATCTCCTGCCTTGCAACCACCCACTGGGGAGAGCTTTGATCTCTCCACTGGGTGATGCTGGTGGTATTCCTGGTCCATTAACCCTGGTGATTGTCCTGTTCCATGCCCACAGTCATAGAGTCACAGGATGGTTTGGCTTGGAAAGGGCCTTAAAGACCATCTTGTTCCATGGGCAGGGACACCTCCCACTGTCCCAGGTGGCTCCAACCTGGCCTTGAACACTCCCAGGGATGGGGCAGCCACAGCTTCTCTGGGCCCCCTGTGCCAGGGCCTCCCCCCCCTCCCAACCAGGAATTCCTTCCCAACATCCCATTTAAACCTCGTTGCTTTTAGAGGTGTCCACTTGTTCACCCCTGAACGATTTGTTCAGACTCAAGTTGGAATCTACAGAGGGAAATGGCCATTTGTGGACCACATTCCATCCCATCTCAGGATGGTTGGATGAGCTGGACTCCACCAAGGCACCTTCATCTCCCTGGGATGGAACATGAGTTTGGACCCCCCAGCTCAGCTGTTGATGCTGCCACTGTCCAAAGGCAGGTGAGAGAAATCCCACCCCAAAAATCCTGCAGGGATTCCTTCAGAGCAAATGACATTATTTGGGGATTTGACACATGTCTGGAACCACCTCTCTGCAAGTTTTGGTCAAGACACAGCTGCAAATGGCTCTGCCTTTTTGTGACACCTTTCCCACACCCCCAAAGGCTCCTTTGAATGTTCCCTGAGGATCTTCCATCCCACTGGCCAGGATTTGTCCAACTCTCAGGAAGCTGCCAACATCTGTTCCTCAGCCAAGAAAAATTCTGTCTGTGTTCTCTTTACACAAGAACCTCCATATTTGTGTAGGTCAGAGGGAGGTTTAGACCCACAAGGTAGGAAGGATTTAATTTGCTTTTCTTTCCAAAGTCTTTCCCAAAGAAGGATTTTTGATGGTACTTGCAACTCGGTCTTGCCTTGATAAAAGAAGAAAAGTCAAATCCTGATCTAATTTTATACTTCCAAAAGGGAAAGACAAACATAAGAGGATCTGCCAAAGAGAAGAGTCTCGTAATCAAAGGAGGAAAACAATAGACTTTGTTTCTTTATTGGATATTTAAATGTACCCAATTCATTATCAGCTGGAATCTGGCCCAGGAAACGAAATCTCGGGGAAAAAAAAATAGAATAAAAGCTTCATCAATGCTCTGTATGGTGTTCAAGGGAGGGTTCAGGAAGATCCAGCCCATCCTTATTGGTGCCAGAGGAGGAGACCAAGCCAGACAGATTTCCTTCTCCAGACCACCAGGGAAGAATGTCCTGCCTTTGGGATCCAAGGGAACGTGGAGAACCAGTGGCAGGACCTGGAATCAGGGGCTGCTCCTCTCTCTCATCTCCCACCCCTGGCTCAGCTCAGCCTTGGGCTCTGGAGTTGGTCATTCCTTGGGTGCTTTGAGGGGATCCAGAGTCCAGCCCGGGCCTCAGTGAAGTGGTGATGGGCAGAAAACATGAAAACTGGTCTCTGGGGCGTTTGAACTGAGTGATGAGGGAGGCAGGACACACAGGCCAGCGTTGTGATGGCTCTTGTGGCATAAAACATGCTGGTGAGTGGTATTACGAGTGTTGCCTGGAGCTGGGAAGGAAAAACTCCTTCTGAAGTGCGTGTTCAGAGGAATTTTCTTCTTGTGCGGGGAAAATAGAAACAAAATGAGGGGGAGAAGGGAAAAAACCCCACCCCCTCTGCTTCAGCAGCAGCTTCTGTCTCCAGGCTCTATGGCAATGATACCTCAACCCACCCATTCAGCAGCCCATTATCACTTCCCTCCTTCCATTATTCCCCTTCAACCTTATCAGATGGAAGCATCGTCTCAGACGCTCCAACTGGAGCCTTGTAATTGTCCCTGGTTGGAGCTCGATAGCACCTTGAACCGCCAGAGTAATCTCTGCTTCTTAAAAAAAAAAAAGGTCTCTGCAAGGAGATGATGCAGAATTTGCCTGTGGCGATGCGGGATCTTTAATAGCTGACACTTTTCCCTCTCCTGAGCTCCCAGATAAATGGGAAAATTCTATTTTATTTATTATTTATTTCTCCTCAGCCTTTTTAGGCTGCCTGTTAGGCGGCCAGCGAACTATTTATTACAGGGTTTGCAATATTATTATTGGCAGCTCCTGAGGGCACCCGGGGGAAGAGGTGGGTGGGAAAAGTATAAGAATATGAGACAGGAGGTGTCTCTGGGGGAGGGCAATGGAAATGGTGCTTCCTTGGGCATCTCTGTGTGAGAAAGGGAGCTGAACTCCGAGAGACTGAGCCTTTCTCCTTCCATCTTGGAATCACGAGTGCCAGATGTGTTTTTAATTCGGAAAGGAGCCTTTTCTTTAATTTGATGCAGGGAAGGGAATGAGCAAAAGATGCAAAGTCCAGTTCAAAAGGCAGGTGAGGAAGATCTTGGCAGTGCTTTGCAGCCCAAGTCCTTCCAGCATCTGCAGATAACCCCAGCTCACAGCCCAGGAGCACAAAAACTGGGAGAAGAGGGGAAAATCTGGACTAAACCCTCCCTTGGGTGAAGACCGACCTCAGGAGACTGAAGGTGGTGGTTGGTTATCCCTCAAATCGATTGTTTCATTCCAATAAACAAGGCCAATCTTTCCCGTGATGACCTCCAGATTCTCATGTTCCTGCCCCAAAATTGACTCTCAGGCTGCGTTTTTTCATCTTGCTGTTGACAAAATGTCAGCTGCAAATTGCTGCCCAGCATTTAATTGCAGACCTTACACTTGGGTGGCCGTATCTGGGAGTTTCCATGAAATCTTCATTGTTATCTGGCCTTTTATTCCTCATGTTTACACCTGGTTGGAAACTCTCGCTGCTTTTTCCTCTAAAGGTGATTGCAAAGGAGAAAATGAATTAGTGCCAGTTGTTGCTTTATGATGTGTATCTGGAAGACCTAAGAGAGGGGGGAAAAAAAAGAGAAATTGCTGAATTTTGAAAGTATTTTTGCACATTTTAACATTGCAAGTTGTAGAGAAGCTATTTTTTGACTTTTTTTTTTTTGTTATTCTGTCTTTCTACCACATTATGAAAGGTGGGAGTTTCATTAGCAACAATTTGCAAAGGAAACTTCTAAATTACAGAGAGTTTATTTGTTGGGTTGGTTGCAGAGGTCCAGGACCTCAGAGAAACCACATGACACTTGGAAAATGCTGTGTGACAAATTATCCCTTAGCAGATAAAAAATTCCTTTTCTTCCCCCTTCAAGCCACAATGGAGGCAACACTAAAGCCCATCAGTTGGCCCTTTTCCAAGGGATTTCTGAGAGCACAAGACCACGAGCTGTGATTATTTTGGTGCTAAGCCTGTCCCAGGAGATGGGATAGAGGAGCACTGCGGCGTGGAGAGGAAGGATGTGAATCACAGCACTCCTGGGGATGTTCCACAGCCAGTCTCCTCAGGAACACGTGTTCCCAAATCCATCCACTCCTTGGGTAACTGCCTCCCTCTCCTTAAGCACCTCAAGTTTAAAAATATTCCCATTGCAGTCACGTTCCTCGTGTCCCTCCTCCTGGTGGTGTGTTCTCAGCAATGGCCAATCTTTGGTCACCTGAGCTGGTGGATGAGAAGGACTCAGGATGGATGAGAAGTTTGACATGTCTGGGAAGTGCCCTGCTGCCGTTCAGGAGGCCCATTGTACCCTGGGCTGATCCCCCAGGGACCAGCAGGGGAGGGGGGGATTCTGCCCCTCTGCCCTCTCAGCTGAGACCCCACCTGCAGAGCTGCTCCAGCCCTGGGGAACAGCACAGGGAGCACATGGAGCTGCTGGAGAGAGGCCAGAGGAGGCTCCAGGAGATCAGAGGATGGAGCAGCTCTGCTGGGAGGGAAGGCTGGGAGAGTTGGGATGGATCAGCCTGGAGAAGAGAAGCTTCAGGGAGACCTTCAAGTAGGTTCAGATGGGATACTGGGAAGGAATTCTTGGCTGTGAGGGTGGGGAGGCCCTGGCACAGGGTGCCCAGAGAAGTTGTGGCTGCCCCATCCCTGGAAGTGCCCAGAGATGCACTGGAACAACCTGGGACAGTGGGAGGTGTCCCTGCCCATGGCAGGGGGTAGAATGAGATGAGCCTTTCCAGCTCAAACCATTCTGCAATTCCATGATTCTCTTGTGCTCAGGGGTTGATGATCATGGTGGGATCCCATGGATCCCCTTTGGATCCTACAGCTCCAGGCCAGGCTCAGTCAGAGCTGAGATTTACAGGCTGGCATTTTGCATTCCAATGGAAGAGCTGGATCTATACAGCTGCTCATAACACTGACAGGACCATCTTTAAATCAGTCCCTTGTATTCCTCATGAAAAGAAAAGAATTTGTAAACAAATCCTTTTTTTTTTTTCTTGGAACTTATTGGCATGTCTTGTGATGATGTTTCAGGATCTGTAAATCTGGTTTAGGATTTGTAAATCTATTGCCTGACTTCTGAGCCAATCGACTGCTTCAGAAGTCAGTCTGGGAGTTAAATCTGATGTGAAAAGTCATGGTTTGTAAATCAAACTGCACTTCTCAGGTGAGCTGAGAGGATTTATGAATCTGGATGGAGATATCTAAATCTGGTTCATAAAAGTACTGATTTATAACTGAAACCCCAAAGTAAGGCCTGGCTCCTGGCAGGTGATGAGTCAGGAGGTGCAAAATGACCATGACATGGACACCCAGCCCTGTCCCTCACAGGGATCCCACAACATCCATCAGCCACCCTGGATTTCCCCTGCACTAACCAATAAAACTCTCAGTGCCTCTGGAGCACACATAGGATCATGGGGAAGAATTTGGGTGTTGGCCATCAAAGAGGATTTGTTTTCCAGCCCAGGGTGAGCCCACCAGGGCCATCACTGAGCCCCAAGGACCTACACCCTCCTTACTCACCCCTCAAAGCCCCACACCCTCCTTACTCACCCTTAGCACCCCAATTTCCACCCAGCCCAGAGGTGGCTGTTGGGGAATCACTGTGAGACTTCAAAAGTTTTCTGGTATAAAAGTGTCTCTTATGTAAAAAAAATTTAAAAAAAAAGGTTGAGGGGAGAATCAAATTTCTACAGTTCTGAAACTTTTTTTTAAGCATTTAAATTTTAAGCTGGGGATTTATAAATGGGCTATTAAAGTTTAAGAGTTTCATTATAGTTTTTTTTAAATCATAATTACTTTAGGTAGGGGAGGAGGGATAGATCTACTTTATTCCTAGTGGAAACTATACATATATATGAAGTATCTATATAAAAGCTGGAACTGAGCTTATATTAATACAGTTTAACTGATATTCAATAACTTCACCCTCCCTTTTTCCTATTGTCCATATTTAAATACTTCAAAAAGAAT
>VYZS01029607.1:9416-19733 GCA_013400695.1 Neodrepanis coruscans | reverse complement strand
TTTTTTTTGTACAAGGTTTGCCACAACATCGGGAAAAGAAAGAGATGTGAGATGATGAAACCCACAGCATTCCTCCTAGGAAAGGTGGTGAGATATCACCAGAGCTGCCCAGGTTCTCACTGTGTTCCAGAGAGTGGTGCCAGGGAGCTGGGATTTTCACTCTCCAAGATCCACACGCACCTCTGCCTGCCCATGCCCCCACAAGCATCCTGAGGCCTCCTGGCTTGCAGGTATGGCAGGAGAGGGATTTGCTCTATGAGCATCTGGCAAATGGTTTCCATAGCAACCTGTCCTGATTACAGCCGGTGATGATGGCACTCTAGGGAGGTGAGTGACACTGACCCTGTGGGGGCTTAGTGGTTTGGACTGTACTGTTGGGTACTCTGTATATTTTAGCCCTGGCAGCACTTGAGAAATCTTGAAATGGTCTCCTCTGTCTTGTCCCAGCTCAGAAGAATGTGCTGGGCTGCTGGGATGGCGACAGTCCCCTCACATAAGACCAGAGGACAGCATTAACTGTCCTCGGTGCACAGGTACCTTTTGCTTCTGAATGATTACACTCGCTGAATACTCTGGCAGGAGGGATAGCACCCCTGGCATGGGAAGCTGCCCACTACAGGGTATTCCCAGCACGACTCAGACACAGCCACCCCTCTGCTGGTGCCTGTGTTTTGCTCTGTGTGGGATTGGTGGCTTTGTTCAGAGAAACAGCCCCATGCAGCCAGCGCTGCCCAGCCTGACACCAGGGTGCTGCCCATTGTTTGCCTCTGCCCACACACTGCTCATGAGCAGAGGGCCTAAGAGGGACCTTGAGGGCTGTGGGAGATTAAGGGCAGGACAGAGTCGTGGAGAAAAGACCTCAGAGCTCTCAGGAAGCAGGGAAAGGAGACAAAGAGAAAGGCAGTGACTTGCCCAGCTCCCCCTTGTTTCTACACGCTGCGTGCTGCATTTCCCTCATCCCACAAAAGCATTCTCCTCCTCCCCCTTCACCCTCCTGCACCAGAGAGGAGGGCAGGAGGTGCTGCAGACCTGGCAGGGTTGGTTTGCTCATCGATGGCATCCACAGCACTCTCCACAGAGCTCAGCAGTGACTGGGTCTGGTTTGCTGTCTCCTTCAGCAGGAAGCGTGTCACAAACTGGTCCACATTGCTGCCGCTCTCATACACCTGCCAAGACACACAGGGGCCACGGTGAGTCCCAGTGCTGGCAGGCACCCCCACCAGTGTGGCATCCATGCAACACCCCTTGCTCAGGCTGGTCCCCTCCCCGACCATATGGGTGATGGGAGGAATAAGCACATGCTGTCCCCCTCACAGGCAGCATAAAACCTTCTTATGGACCCATCCATGGGTCACCCAGCATAGAGACCTCCAGCATCCTCAGGGACAGACTTGTAGAGGCTGTGATGGGAGGTAGTGTGGACAGCAAGCACATCAGCATTGCCTTATCTATAGATAAATCTATAAATAAAGATGTGATTACTCATAACCCATAATTGCTTTCTTTACCATGATTTTAAATTACTTTATTTATTGCCTTGCTGGGCAAGAGCCAGTGGATGCAGGTATGAAAAGCGGCCCCTGTTGTGCTTTGGAGATCCCCACTATGAGAACTTCAGCATGTTATACAGTGCTTTAGTCCACAACATATGACCAACCCAGCACTAGAGTAAAAGGAGTTTGGGATATTAACAGGGCTAGATGTACTGTTTGAGTGACAGAAGCTCCCAGGGTAATACAAACCCTTCTGAGACACAGAATATTTAAAAACGTTCTAATAGCACAATTGTTCTGCTTGAAGCACCCAGGACCACTTTGCCAGAACAGCCTTGCTAAGCCCTGCTGGCATGATCTTGCTCCTCCACCTCCTGCCAGGCACCAGCAGAAGTAGGACACTGGCACAAGCAGAATGATACCAGCACACCCAGATAGACACTGGGACAGCCTGTTTGAGCCAAGCAGTCCAACATTAGTCCAACACCACTCCCACCAGCTCAGTATCAGTCCAGCTGATCTGCCCTAAGCCTAACAAGACCAAGAACAACCCAGCCTGGCCACTGACCCCACAAGGCCAAGCTGATGCCAGCCACTCAGCATCAGAGCTGAAAAGTCTTGCAGTGTAAAAAAGGCTCCTCTAAACTCAAGCTCACTAGCATCACTTTTCAGCCCATCAGTGCCTGCTGGGACAGCACATTACCCAAGCAAACACCTGCTGGGCAGCCTGTCCCTGCATGCTAACACCTCCTGGTATGCAACTCTTCTGGGAGGGACTCACAACTTTTTGGTACCATGAGATGGGAATGGATGCTCCTGGGTTCCTGCATTCCATTGGCAATGACCAGACTCGGGGATGAGACAGGAGGGGTTTCAGCACCACCAGTTATCTGAGCATGCAGCAGCACAGTATGAATACCCCAAGCTCCCCAGAGCAAATTATTCCTGTTTTATGGTGAAACAATTAATGAGGGTTATTTCCATGGCAACTGGAGCAGCTCTGCAAGCACACAGAGGGTCTTTATCTCCTGTATTAAATCATAAAAGGAGAATGAGCTGAAGGAAATACTCTTGGGGGAAACTGGTCCCAGAACTGATTTCTCACTCCCGATATGGTAGGGAAGCAGGAGTTTTTCAACAGCTTCTTGAGCATCCGCTTAGCAGCAGTTAATGACATCTTGTCTAACACAAAACAACTTGCTCCTCTTCCTGTCACAGCCACAGCATTTCTGGGGAACATGCATGACATGGTGATCATCGATGGATGGCGGTGCTGCAGCCATCTGCCATGCAGTGTGCTCTATCCATCATCTCCTGCATCTGCTCACTGTAGAGCCATCAGGTGCAAGAAAGGAGACATAAGGAGGGCAGGATCCATGTGCTGCATTGCTTTCATCAGCATGACCTGTCCCAGGACACTGGTCAAACACACAGGACTGGCTCAGGGCACTCCATGAGCCGCAGCAGTTCTGCATGAGAGACAAGCACTGGAATGTTCCTCATGTTTGGGGGATGCATTTGGCAACATCCATGGGACCCTGACACCTTCTGAATCTTTCTTCAAGCAGGACAATCCTCCCCTCCACAGCCCCAGTGCTTCCCAGTACAACGCATCACTCTCCATCAGCCCCATTATCCAACAGCCCGGTCAGAGGGAGGAAAATCAACATCAGTTCAGGACATGGGGAAATTTGTCAGAAGACCAGGCAGGAGAGAAGGCTCTCCCTGTCTGGGGACCATTCAAGCCTCAAAACACAACCCTTAACACTGATTACCTCTGAGTCATCTCCTTTCTCCATGGCCTGGCCATATTTGAAAACCAGGTCAGGCAGCTCCAAAACTCAATCACCCACCAGCTTTTAACAGTGAGATTCCTAATGCCTGGAACCACACACAGGCAGTGTGGCACCACTGGCCCATATGAATGAGCATGGGATGAGGAGTGTGATGAAGCAGTGTCCCTATCAGGGCTGTCTGGAGACCACTTCTTCCTCACTGCAGCAAACTGAAGATGGAGGTCTTCCTCTCTCTACCCTTTGGGATTTTGCCTTGTTTTTCCAGGGAGCAGAGCAGCAGGTGCCATTCATAAAACCATGCAGCCCCCTGAGCCTGGCTGCACTTTCTCACCTGACATGGAGTGGTTGCAACTGGGCTTTTTGGACTGGGATGCCAGTGCCACCATGCCAAGTTTGAACATCTCCTGACAAGTCCTGCCCAGTTTTCCCTTGTCCTGTGCAGGCAAGGAGAGTTATGGCAGCCTGGGACCACGGATGCAGCAGCTGGTGGAGCCCCACCAGCATGATATTCCAAGCATCATATTATACTTGTACACAGAGACAGACATCACATCTGAGCAAGTCTAAACAGACAGTATATTAAATTCATTGTCCATACACCTCACTCTTCACCTTCCTCTGCCATCATGCTTTGGAAAGAGCCCCACCTATGATCAAACCTGCCCCTTCACCCATGCAATAATTTTATCATTTAATACATCTTCCACTGATCACTTTCTGGCTAAGATGGGTGTATTAAATTGATAAATTTCCTTGGCAAACACATATCATTGCATTTGGGATCAAAACCAATTTCTCTTATGGTTGCCCACTCCTTATCTCCTCCCCTCCTGCCTGCTGCCAGTACTCTGCCCATGATGAAGGCATAAATACATTAATCAGGCACTCAAACAGACTCTGCAGTAATTACAAATGAACTCTCACACCCAGCTCTGCTCTGATTGCTGCTGTTTGGGATCTGATTGCTGCCTGCATGGCTGCTCCCACGGACTGGAGACTTTGTCCCTCCTCATGGGTTCGATGTAGAACTGCTGGCCTTCAGGAGCTGTCACCACTGAACACAGAACTGCATGTGCTCCTTTCACTGGTTGATTGGATTATGTTTTTAATTGAGAGTGTTTTTTTGGGGACATGATTTGTCCTGCTGTGCACTGGGGTTGGATGGAAGCATGGGACTTGTCAGAGTGAGGGGCTGCATCCATGCCCTGAGACACCCATTGCTGCTCCAAGCCTTAATGCACTGCAAAGACACAGTAATTCAACATTAAGGAACCTTTCCAGTGATATCTGTAGCACTGCTGCTTTGTCCTCTTCTCCCCTGATAGTCATCCAAACAATGCATCACAACTCCCATGGGTGTTTCAAGCCCATCAACTGATTTTACACCTACTCTGTGCTGCTTATCCCACACTCAGTTTCCCTTCCAGGGGTATGAATAGTTCACTATTGCTTTTCCATTTCAATCCATAAATCTAATAAATGGGATGCTATTCATCTCCACTTCTTTGCTGCTCTCCAGGACTCTATAGTCTGTCTCCTATAAATGCCACCACACAATATCCCAAACAACCCTTCCCACAATTCGTGTCAACAGATCTCTCTCCCTAGCAAGGGAGCCTTCTCCTTTTGGAAAATCCATTTTATGGACTATACTGGGTGCTGTCTGCTCACACAGACTGGCTCTGGCTTACAGAAGATAAAGCTGTGAGAGTACATGTAGTTAAATCTTGGATTTTTTTTACGTAACTACAGCCTATAATTTTGGTTCAGCTTTAGGAAAAATCGTACAAGTGACTCCCACACTCATTTAAATCAACTCCCTACATAGAGATTGGTTGGATGGATGGATGGATGGATTTCAGATAGAAAGCTACTCCAGCCAATGCAGAGGAATACTGGGGTGATCTTATGCTTTTTTGCAGGCCAGTAAATCCAATACCTCTGAAATTAAAACAATAGTGTTTTTTTTCCCCCACTTAACTCACTCTGGCCACTTGCCAGCCCAGCTGCGACATTTGCTCTCAGGAGCTGGGTTTGAAATGCGTGTGCTTGGCGGTTTTGCAGCAGTCCCTTGGGCTCTCCTCTAGCACATGTCTTCTCTGGTTTTGCAGAAACAAGTGATTAAGAAGACCAGCTCCAAAGGAATCCTCCCCATCATCTTATTAAAACATTTGTCAGACTCTCCTAGTGAGATTTAATGAGGTTTAGTCTTAATAATTCCACCCTGAAGAGTTATTTCCTCCTTGCTTTACTTGAGAAGTTAAAATATTTATGGAGATAATATAATAATTGCTGTTCAGTGAAGCTGCTTTGTGCCAGAAGCTTTTGGATATCTTCAAGCCTGCTCTTTTCCATCCATCAGTTCCAGGCTAGAAAGACTTTGCTGAACTGCCTTGACATCTGATGCTGCAAAAGGATGGCTGTGCCCATTTGCAGTGAGCAGCAAATGTAAAAGCCTCATTGAAAGGATGGCCTTGAGGTTTCTGCATTGATGGCTCTCAGGAGAGCCTCAGAAATCATCACCATCTGACAAATGTGGGCATGAACCAGAGACATTGAAAAATGAGAGGAAAGTAGTAAAAGGAAAGCTTGATTTTTTTTGGAAATATTGCCTGGTGCAGGGTCTAGTCAGTTGGCTGAGGTCTAAGCCCCAAATCCCTTTCCTCTCTTCACATCACAGGCTTTTTATATGTCTGTAAGGCACCTTCCCCCACACAGTGGTGGCAAACATCGGGGCACATGCTGCTCAAAGCCCTGCCACAGCTCCTCCAGCTTTTCATCCATATGCACCTGCCCAAAATTGACCAAATTCTGGAAGAGATGAAAGAAAACGCCCTTGAGATCTCTTATCTGTACATATCATGGCTGAGCTTTTGATGCTATTGAGTGCTTGGACTTGCTGACACCAGTGCCAAGCATCCCTCACCAGACATTGCACATGGGTGCCTAAAAACGGGCTCTTGTGGCCATGTCCTTGTGGGTATCAAACGACTGGAAAAGGAGAGTTTTGATGTTGCTGAGCATCCCACAGCTTCTTTGCTGGCATTTTTAAAGGTCACTGTTTAGCTCATTAAGACTACAGGGTGTAAAATATAAACTATTCTGCACCACCTGTGACCACGGCACACCTTCCCTTTGCCTCGCAGGGTTACAGCCTGACCAACAAGGCTTCCCAGTGCCAGTTTTCAACGAGATTGGCCAAACTGATTGACACTTACCAAGCCTGGGGACACTGATGGCTTCTCCACTTGTTAATAATCAAAGCTGAAGGACACCCACAGAGTGATGGCAATGAACTGAGGAGGCTTTTCAAATGGAAGCCAATGCCAATTCTGTTTCACTCACACTTTTCCTCCAGTTAAAAAAGAAAACAAAACCCAAAACAAACCAACTGCCATGCCATGAAACAACCATGCCAAGCCTCATCCCAGGATGATGGAGAGGTTACCTTCCATCCACTCAGCCCGTCAAAAACCAGGCATGTGCTATGCTGTAACCTCTGAGTGGCTGATTTAAATTCGTTATTAATAATTTGTTGTTTTCTTCCAAAAGATATGTTCTTTTAATTAGAATAACACTCAGAACTGCCTCTTGCTCCTTTCCCTCCCCCTGACTCTTAAATTCCTTCCAAAGCAGAGACCCAAAACTGATTACCTGGCACATAATCAGTAGAAGAACTTAAGTAGTTGATAAACGAAATCATTACCATATGAAATACCCTCAGCCTTCCCAAAACAGCTCTAAAAAAACAAATACGACACCTGTTTGGATTAAAAAATCACAATGGCATCAAGGACGGGTATCTGTTGGCTATGCAGCACATCCCTGAGGTCACCTATGGATCAAAAGGCATATGGCACCTTTGCTCCCTGTCCACTCACCTAGCAGGCAAAAAACAGACTTGTGTGCCTTCCTACTTCTGAACACCCTGGCTATAATTAGCACTTTGCTTCACACAAGTTCCTAATTATCTGTATTTAGTACCCACAAGGCAGCAATTTAATACATATTTTACTTCAGTTTTCCAAAGAAAGTACAGATTTTGTTTTCCAAACAGAACCTACTCAAAAGACCTTGCAGATGCAGTGGCGTGGGTTGGTCAAGCTGCTGAAGGTTCAGCATGGCTGTCCCAGCTGGTGATTTGCTCCCTGCCTTTCCTCTTGGTGGCTCCTTAAATCTGCTCTTGGTCTATTTGGCAAGACCACAGCACTGACATCTGGTGGAATTATTCCCTTCACCATAAGATTTCTCTAACTCCCAGGAGCAATAGACTTAAAATGGGAGAGAGAAGGAGGAAAACTGTGTCCTGCAGGGGAGGTTCATGAGAGCTGGAGCCAGGACACCACAAGTGGGACCTCCAGAGAAGATGCCCTTCCTTTTCAGAGAGAGAGGAGGAACATGAATTTTGCAGCTACAGACCAGCAGAAGAGCAGTGAATAAGCATCTTAATCTAAAAATAAGTGTCAAGAGAGACCTTCTTAAGATTCATCTCCCTGCCAGACCTGCTATGCTCCCCAGCAGTCTGGCAGCCTGGCTGGATCTCAGGCACAGCCCTACAGGGCTGGCAAGAAAATCATTCCGGATGGCATCACATGGAAAAGCAGCTTTCTAGTCTGGAGTCTGAACAGAAAAGTTGGGGAAATTCAGATCTTGGAGAACTGAAGCAGCACATTTTGCTTTAATTTGTGGAGCAATATTTTCTTAAGTCAACTTCAGAGAAGGGATGTAGAAATACTTTCTGAAAAGCTAAACAGACACACCTTATTTCCTTTCAGATTATTCTTGAACTATAAAGTTCAACTTTTCCAAAAATCAACATCCAGTTTTTGCTATAGAAATTGACACAAAAATTGTTCAGAAATGTGTCAGTCAAAATATATGGAAAGATGACTCAATTTTTACTGATTCACTGACCCATCACCACTACTTTCTTTTTTTCAGCCACAATCATTCACCATGATTACATCTTTAACTGCATCATAGGAGTGTTTCAAAGCTGGCATTTCATTATAAAATCATCCAGCCAAGAATGGACAGAAAAAAAGCAGCTGATAATCCCCAAAATAACTCACCCCATCAGGGCAGATCTCTGTGCTGCAAAGGTGAGGACAGACTATGCTCTGAGGCCCCCAGAAAAGGCAAACTGCCTATATGAGCAAACAGCCTGTACCCTGAAGAAGAGCCAAACTCTTCCTAGGAGGAAGATGATGACAAGGTGTGAAGGGTCTCCTGGGATTCAGTCAGGTACAAACTATCAAGAGACAAGGCCTTTCTGAAGGAGGTACTGGTGTGTGATAGGGTACAAATTCACCCAGAGAGGAATATGAAGCAACAGACGTGCTGTGCTGCAGTGGTACCACAGGGGCTTCAAGCTCAGACTTCAGCTTATGTTCATGTAAACACCACAAGCCAAGGCCAGAACATGGGGTCTATGAGAAGCCATGAGCAGCCCACGCTGTTTGGGCTGGGGACAACCCAGGGCTGCTACCACTGTGTTGTTGTTGTTGTTACACCTTGCCATGGGTCAGTCACCTGTGACAGCAATGCCCCAGGAGTCTCAGACACTCTTAGTGTGAGCACCGAGTTCATTCAGCAGAGCAGGAAAAAACCTGCTGAAGTAAAAGGAAAGGCTGAGATAAAGGATTAGCTGGAGGATGGGAAGAAAAGATTATTTTTGAGGATTATTTCTACTGAGTATTTTATCTTGAGGTGTCATCATTCAAAAAAGAGCAATATCACATTTGGCAAGCTTAATTTTGACAGGTAAGAATGCGAGAGTACTCTATATTGCCAGGCTCGGCTGTGCTATAAAATGAAAAAAAACATCTACCATTTTTAGCATCCAAGATTGGTGGCAGATGGTGCTTGCTCTGGGGTTGTAACTGAGCTGCTCAAACAAGCACAGCTTTGCAGTTTGCTGCTATGAGCTGAAAACTGGGGAGAGACCCATGGCCACACTGGCAGCAGCAGCAGCAGGGAGAGGAGGTCTGCTGCAGCAGCTCCCACTGAGCCCCAGCAGCCCAGCATCTTCTCTTCACTGCAATGACATCTCTTAAGAAAGATACAAGAACGGTGGATTGCTGCAGGAACAAATTAACTCAAAAATAACACATGCAAAACTATTCACCTGTATGTAGATACCTCTGAGCTCCCCAGCACTGCTGGAGCAGCAGCAGCTGGTATTGAAGGTCAGTACACTCCGTTTTCCCTTTATGATTTGCATATTCTCTCATCTAAATAATGATTCTCAGGGGAAAACGCATTTGCAGCTGGTTTGGGTACAATGCCAGTCCAGAAGACACATGTGTGGTGTTTGGCACTCTGACATGAGAGGGCTCTCAGCGGGTGTGTGATGTGTCACCACATGGTTGTATGTCCGCTCCAGGTCCATTAAATGAGGTAACTGACAGACTGGCAGTGGAGCTGTCAGTGAGCAAGCAAGGAGTAAAACATTGTCTTTCATATCTCCTTTCGCTCCCTCTTCAGGACCAGATGCTGAACATCAAGGATAGGCTGGTCCAGGACCCTCAGGTCCTCAGGCCTCCTCCATAAATCCCTCCTGCTGTACCCACTCTTCCCTGGAGCCAGTCCCATGTCAGCATGTGCATGAAGAGTTGTTGTAATTTCAGCTCCAATTTTGGGCAATTTTGTTTTCCAAGCACTCTCCTTCCACCTGGGACAGGGTACACAGCAAGATAAATCACCATTTCTTCTTGGACCTGTCTGGTGTCCAACAGGAACATTTCCAGGAAGGAATGATTTGACTTCAAATATGAGCTGCTTTGTCCTTGAGAACATTTATCACTCAGCATTTTTAGGACTTCTTTGCAGCTTGCTTTAAAAAGTTTGCCTCACCAATAAAGGTCAGCCTTGATAATATTTCCATGGTCAGGCCTGAAAAATGCTTAATTGGCAAAAGCTGGGAGCAGGAGCAATCCCAGTGCAACTGGCAGTGGAAGACATACCGGACAAGAATGGGGCTAATTGAGCCTCTCAGCTTCAAGAACTTTTTTTTTTTTTTTTTTTTT
>VYZS01029593.1:0-38369 GCA_013400695.1 Neodrepanis coruscans | reverse complement strand
TCTATACATACATTCAAAATGACAAGGCCTTGGTTCTCAAAGTTCTTTCAATTTTATTTTTTTTCACCGTAGATGAAAATGTCGTAAATAACTTGTGCTTGTCCATTTTGAAAAGAACTTGTGTTTAATCCAGAAGGTTTAATTAGATGATCTGACATTAGATGTTGAGTATGAAGTAACTAGCCATGAGACATGGCCAAATGGGAAGTCTGTGAGGTTGTTGTTAACTCCCAAATGTGGCTGCAAATGGTGTGACTGATTCTTGGTTAGGGTTAAGGTTAGGGTTACATGCTGTGCTCTCTGGAGACCTCCTGCTGGTGTAGATCCATGGAATGGTTTGGGCTGGAAGGGACATTCAAAGGTCATCTGGTCCCACCCCTTGAGGTGAGCTGGGACATCTTCAACTAGATGAGGTTGCTCAAAGCCCCATCCAGCCTGACCTTGAATGTTTCCAGGGATGGGACATGTACCACCTCTCTGAGAAACCCATTCCAGTGTTCTTTGCTGTATCTCCCATGTGCAGAGGTGTTGCTGAGTGCTGTTGGTGACCTTCCCTGTTATCTCCAGGTTAAGCTCCTGACCTGAGTGCTGTCATCTTTGCTGCTTGGGCTCTTTATCTTTTCAGGTGCAGTAAGTTCCTTTAGCTGAAGCATCAGAAGATGGATTTGAAGCAGTAGTTTCTAAGTTTCATTAGCTGTTGTGTCTAATACAGTTCTCTCTTGTGCCCTCCAGCAATCCCAGGCATTTTTTTGCCTGAATTGAGAATAGAGGAATATGAAGTAGGACTTTCTGAAAACACTTTCCTGAGCTGCCTTTTTATCTCCATAGTGCTTTGTTTCTTAAGTCTGTGTAGGGTCTGGAAATGCTATTGGCTTGGTGGCAGCTTCTGGATGTTGTCCTTTAATCCATTGAATTCTGCTGTGAAAGAAGTGTTTCCAGACAGTCCAGATGTTTTTGTATCTCATTCAAGCTTCCTTGGTTCTTTAAGGTTATTTTATGTTCATCTGAGCACCTTCTTTCCTGTAGATGGAGAGGGTGAAGGAGATGGAGCAACTGGGAAAAAGAAGAAGAAGAAGAAAAAGAAGAAAGGACGTAGGTATCAAGCACAAAAATTCAGACTGCATGGATATTTGGTATTAAGTGTGTACAAGTGCTGTTACTGGCAGCTGTTGGGAATTTAGGGGTGCAGTTTGTATTTGTAGGGTAAGTCTGGGTGAGCTGTCCTCTTTCTGGTATCCCTGAATGCCACTGAGGGCATTCATTTGCCCTTGAGTGTTGGCCAAATAAAGTCTCGTGAGGGCATTGTGATAGGGTATTGTCTTGGTAGAAGCCCAAATTCTAGGAAGGGGATCTTGAATAACTTGTGCTGTGTAACTTCTATGGTCAATATAAGATAGTGTGTATTTCCAGTGTACCTTGTGTAAAACTTCCTTAAATTATACTCCACAGCTAAGGTCCAGACAGATCCACCTTCTATTCCAATATGTGATCTGTTTCCCAGCAACGTATTCCCAAAGGGAGAAGAATGTGAATATCCACCAACACAAGATGGGTGAGTGTTTTAAGCTTAAAAAAATACATGCTGTCATTTGAGTGTGCTGAAATAACTGTTAATGTACAACTAAATGGACAAAATGAGTTGTAATGTGCCTTGGATTTTGATTTTTTTTTTAACTGGATCATCCAAGAGCTCAGTGAACGTAAGTCTTCAGGCCAGAGGTGTTTGTCCTTCATTGTTCTTTTAACTAAGGTGTAGCCAGTGTGAGCAGAACTGGCATGAGGCAGAGAATTCTGGAGACCCAGGGGACCAACAAGGATTTCAGTAGGCAGCTTGTAAGAAAAACATTGTCTGAATCAGAAGTGAGTGAAGTTTTCAAGTTGAGGGAGATGAGACACTGTTATGCAACAGTTTTGTGATCATTGAGATGTCTCTACCAAAAAAAACCTCACCAAGTTGACATGTCAGTCTCTCTCTTTATTTAAAAGCCTAAGTGGTGTATTCTGTAGTTTGCTTCTCTCTCTTTATGTGAATATGTAGTTATATTATAACCTCACCTGTTTTTTGTAATTTGTAGTGATGTGGGAATAATGTGCAATTTCACTAAACCAGCAACAGGTTCTAGTGGTTTACTGGAAGAGGGTTCTGCATCCTTTTGTTTTTACACGGGACTACAGCTTGTTAGGAACTGGGGCGTACCAGCTTGGCTGAGTTGTCCTGATTTTTTTATGTGAAGTGTTGTGGAAGGTCATGTCTTGTGTGGGGAGACAGAGGATGTGTGTCATAGAATTAGCTTGAATTGCATGAAAATCTGAATGGAAAGATCAAGTGTGACTGAAAACTTTGAAACTTCCCAGGAATTTTTGAATCAAAATGCTGAAAAAGAAGTAGTTTTAAACCAAAGGGAGAGAGTACATAAATAATTACATTTCTGAAAGCACTGTCTAGTTTTCTGTGACTTTTTTCCAGAGTGAGACTACTTTGAAATGTTTGTTTATCGGTTATTTAAAGTCAATCTCCGTTTCTCATAGAGCATAAACAACATAGTTAAGAGTCTAGTACAGCCTATAAATTGTGTTTAGATATTCACAGATAATATGGTTTCATTTTTATGAGATGAAAATTTGCTTTTGAGGAAGCCTTTTCTTCTTTTTAATGACTTGAGTTTGATAACAAGGTGCTCCTGTTCATTTGACTGCCTTTTACATGTACAGTATTAGCATGCTAATGAAGGAGTTTCACAGGATATTTCTGACAGGCTGATCTAGGAGTGATTCTTTGATGCTTAGGAGTTACATATTGTCATGTATATGCCATGGCAAACCAGGAAATTAGACGATAATCATCTTAAGCATGTTTGTAGTTTATTAAAAAATCTCTGATACTGAAGATTAAATTATTTCCTCTGGTTTTACTGCTATTTATTGAAAACAAAAAAAGCTAAAAGTAATAAAAACAAACCACCTTTCATAACAGGATTTAAGTGAGCATGTGTTCTGTACCAAGAGTGTTCTCCTATGGAAGAAGAATATACTCTAAGGAACCTGAAGTAGTTTCTTTATATAATGTCCTTAAGCAAATATATGCTTAGTTTTGTTCCTAATTTAAATATTTAAATCTTATGATGCTACTTTAGTATTTTCCTAATATAAGCAGCTACTTAAATTAGTAGCTGACATTAATGCCAGGATATTTCCTGTTCTCAATAATAGCTTCATTTTATATATTTGTGAAGTGTTTCTCTGCCACTTCTCTTATTCATGCTGAGGTCAGTAGGGTTTTGTCTTTGATTTTTTTAGAGTTGCACTTCTATTCTTAACTCTTGATGTCATGTGCTTTCTGAAGTTACCTCTCATCAACCTACAATTGTGTATTTTGTGTGAGAAGTTAAACTAGAAGCGAGTGTCATTCAAATTCCAGCAGAAAAAAAAAAGCAGATGATCCTACATTGACAACAGACTAACAGGTTTAATATTTTTATATCTGAAGTGTTTACTTTTGTTTGAAGCTTGTGGTTTTTTTGTTGAAGACACCCTGAATTAGATATAATATGACAGAGAGGACAGAAAACAAATAAACAATATTTCATAATACACTGATTTGTTAAAGGGGGATTAGGGAATTCTTGACCCTGCCTGCTTGTTTCTGCCTCTGTGCTGCAGCACATAAAGGTTTGGATTGGAAGGGACCTTGAAGATGTAGTTCCAACCAACCCCCCTGCCATGGGCAGGGACACTTTCCACAACTCCTCTGAGCAACCCAGTTCCAGTGCTTCACCACCCTCACAGGAAAGAATTCATTCCTAACATCTAATCTAAACCAAATCTGTTCAGTTTTAAGTCCATTATCCTGGCACTGCATGCCCTTGGAAAAAGTCCCTCTCTAGCCCTCTTCTAGGCCCTTCCAGGTACTAGGAGGTGCTGCAAGGTCTCCCTGAAGCTGTCTCTTCTCCAGGCTGAACAGCCCAAACTCTCTCAGCCTGTCTTCAGAGGAGATGTGCTCCAGCCCTCTGATCATCTTCGTGGCCCTCCTGTGGATTTGCTTAAACAGGTCCATGTCTTTCTTATGCTGGGGACCCCAGAGCTGGGTACAGGACTCCAGGTGGGATCTCACAGGAGTAGAGAGGCAGAATCCCCTCCCTTGACCTGCTTGCTGGTGAGACTGCTTTCTGGGCTGTAAATACACCTTGCTAGATCATGTAGGGCTTTTTGTCCTCCAGTACCCCCAAGTCCTTCTCAGAGCTGCTTTGAATCCATTTTCCCCATAGCCTTTCTTTGTGGTGGGATTGTCTTGACCCAAAATCAGGACCTTCCACGTGGCCTTGCTGAACTTCACAAGGGTAGCACAGGCACTCCTTTTAAGCCTGTCCGGGACCCTCTGGATGGTATCCCTCCCCTCCAGCATGTTGACTGGATTATCTGAGGAAATTACTGTCTGTTCTTTGGTCAGTAGGCTCTAGTTTACTGCATGATGCTGTGAAGGTTTGTATTTGTATTAGTGAAGACTGAGGGTTGTGAACTGGAGTGAAAGAGGGGAACAAACGGCTTGGAGCAGGAGGTGAACTTCTTGAGCTGCCATGTGGTAGGCAGCACACTGGGAAACTGTCAAAAGCCTGTTAGCTCGTGGACCTGTCAGAGGCCTTGATGTTCGCTGTGAGGCCTTCATCTGATCAATTGATGTTTCACCTGTCCTGAAGTGTTTAGGCCTAAGCAAGATTTCTTGCCTCCCTTCCTGAGCTCCCAGGTAGCAGTAGTGCAGCTTTGGCAGCAAAATGCTGTGCATCTGGAACAGTATTTTTAAACGTAGAGGCTCCTTTGTCCCCCAGTTGACTTGCTTGAAGTTACTATATGCTGAAATACGGTAGGACAGAGGGAGGATGGCTTCTTGCCAGTGTGCTGGAGTTTGCCCTGAGGTCTGTGACAGATGGCAGAGCAGCTGCCCAGACTCTGTCAGCATTTCTTGCTACCAGAGGGTATTCGCTGCTGGAGTCCAGAGCAGTCTGAAACCGTCCTCAAGTCTCTCTCCCCACTGTTTTGCTGCAGTGCACCTTTTCCATCTTGTGCTGGCAGTAGTCCAGTTTTCAGGTGGCAGTGGGGTGTTGCAGCCTGTTGCTTTTCTGTTTTTTGGTAGAATTTGCCAGAGTTGGGGCAATTGAAAGAGCAGAATATGTGATGCTTGCTGTTGGAGCAGAAAACTGCTCTGAGAGGTAAACGTGGGATTTCTCCTTTGCACTGTTGTTACTTTATCTGAAAGGGATCAGTAAGTTCGAGGAAAAGAAGCAAAAGGGTCTCAAAATATTATGGATCCTCTGATCATTCTGAGAAAGACTTTATGGAGTAGCCTGTTACCCTTCTTTAACTTTTCAACTCTGCTTAAATACTTAGTGTAAATATATATACTCATATATTTATATATAAGCATATATACTTGGTTCACTCACTCCTGTTTTTTGACTGTAAAGGAAATTCTTAAGAGTGGAGCTGAGTTACATGTCTGTGAAACAGGTGAGAAGCTACACCTTTGGATTTCAAAAGCTAATCCTTTACACTATGTATTCAGTTGTTTGCTTAAAATCAACTTGCATAAAGGTAAAAGTTAATTTCTAAATTTGGAGAGTGTGGCGTATTTCAGCATCTTTGGTCCATCTTGGCCATTATCCATTTTCTTTTAAGAGCTACCTGTAGCTTGTGTAGCTATGTATGGATTTTAGTAATTTTTGTCCTGCAGTTATCACTAGGGTTTTTTGCCTCATTACAAGGCTGCAGTTTCACCGTCTGAAGGGTGTGTTCACCTTGTAGTCAGAAGAGTAGTCTTTTAGTTAAGTTCTGACAGCTGCTGGAGTCCTTAAATTACTTTTGTTTGTTTGCTTTCATGGAACCTTAGTTTTATGGGGTTTTTGCACAATGAAAAATATATTCGAAACTAATCTTATATTCNCCTTTTCCATCTTGTGCTGGCAGTAGTCCAGTTTTCAGGTGGCAGTGGGGTGTTGCAGCCTGTTGCTTTTCTGTTTTTTGGTAGAATTTGCCAGAGTTGGGGCAATTGAAAGATCAGAATATGTGATGCTTGCTGTTGGAGCAGAAAACTGCTCTGAGAGGTAAACGTGGGATTTCTCCTTTGCACTGTTGTTACTTTATCTGAAAGGGATCAGTAAGTTCGAGGAAAAGAAGCAAAAGGGTCTCAAAATATTATGGATCCTCTGATCATTCTGAGAAAGACTTTATGGAGTAGCCTGTTACCCTTCTTTAACTTTTCAACTCTGCTTAAATACTTAGTGTAAATATATATACTCATATATTTATATATAAGCATATATACTTGGTTCACTCACTCCTGTTTTTTGACTGTAAAGGAAATTCTTAAGAGTGGAGCTGAGTTACATGTCTGTGAAACAGGTGAGAAGCTACACCTTTGGATTTCAAAAGCTAATCCTTTACACTATGTATTCAGTTGTTTGCTTAAAATCAACTTGCATAAAGGTAAAAGTTAATTTCTAAATTTGGAGAGTGTGGCGTATTTCAGCATCTTTGGTCCATCTTGGCCATTATCCATTTTCTTTTAAGAGCTACCTGTAGCTTGTGTAGCTATGTATGGATTTTAGTAATTTTTGTCCTGCAGTTATCACTAGGGTTTTTTGCCTCATTACAAGGCTGCAGTTTCACCGTCTGAAGGGTGTGTTCACCTTGTAGTCAGAAGAGTAGTCTTTTAGTTAAGTTCTGACAGCTGCTGGAGTCCTTAAATTACTTTTGTTTGTTTGCTTTCATGGAACCTTAGTTTTATGGGGTTTTTGCACAATGAAAAATATATTCGAAACTAATCTTATATTCACTCCTGTATTTAGAAATATTCTTATATTGGTTCTATGAACCTACCAGAGGGCCAGAATGAGTGGTGCTCTCCTGGAACAAATATTAATTCACCACCCAGCCAGTTTAGAAAGTAACATCCTGTCATGTTGCATAGTTACCATGCACTGTGTTACGTGTTACTACCTAAAGTTCTGGGGAGGAGCACAAGTAATACTGCAATTGCAAGCTCTTGGACTTCGAAGGAGTTTATTGTCTCTCTGTCACTGACAGTTTCTGAGCCAAGCAGCCACAGTACAGTGATGAGATTCTTCTCTCTACGGGGAGAGCACTGTCTGAATGGGTGGGATTGTGAAGAAAATCAACTTTTTGCATGAGCAGAGTCTGTTTCAGTTTTTTTCCCTGCTAAACTCAAAGTAGAATTTTAAATGTTTCTGTGAATTTTATGTCTGTTCACTCTTTTTGAAAACTATTATGCATCCTTCAAGCACACTGCCTGTCTGGGCTATGGTAAGGTGTTATGCTTTTCACAGGTCCTGGTCTATGGTGCTGATAGATATTTTTTTTTTTTAATAAACTTCTTTTATTATGAAAATTGTATAAACTAGCCTGTTGCCCAGGGGAATGTAGGGGAATTAACCTGGCAGATTAATAAACACTTTGCAGGCTTTAGACAGAACTTGTAATGACTGCTGTGATTAAAGTAACTTGTTTGAAACACTTGTTTATTTTCAAGGCGAACTGCTGCTTGGAGAACAACTAGTGAAGAAAAGAAAGCACTAGACCAAGCCAGTGAGGAAATCTGGAATGATTTTCGAGAGGCTGCAGAGGCACACAGACAAGTGAGGAAATACGTTATGAGCTGGATAAAACCTGGAATGACAATGATAGAAATCTGGTGAGGACACACATCTTCTCAAAGGCCTCTGCTGTAGATTTTTATTTATTCTTCAGAGGGTCAGTTTCATGTGCTTAATTCAGTGTGTCATGAGTGCTGGGAAGATTTCTGTTTGAAGTACACAGCAAGTATTACCAATTATTTCCTTTATGTTTTCCTGTTACATTTTTAGCTTCTGCAGTTCTACAGGGCCTGGGATCATACAGAATTTTAAATTGAGCTTTCCATTATGTTCACTTATTTTGATTATACACTGCTTTTAAATTTCAGTGCCTTTGCTGCTCTTGCACATGAGTTCTGCAGTGGTGCTGAGAGAAGCAGCAATAACAGCAGGACATGTCCTGGCATTTGCCAGAATTGTCAGTGAAATATGATGTGGACAGTGCAGGTGCAGTCTGTGGCTGGGAATGGGCAGAGGCATGAAAACAGCATGTCTGTGTATTCAGTCCAGGGCAGGAAGGGTTTGACTATGTTTAGCCTTCATTAACTGTTCCTGGTGGAAACACAGTGGGTTTTTTCTGTTATTCTCAGTTAATAAGAAATGACTGAGCAAATGGATTAAGAAAAAACGTGAGTTTTATTTAAAGAAATAATTAGCCTGGACTGATTTTTGTGACTTCCAACTATTACTTTTTCTGTCCTTCAGTTTATCTGGAGTGAATGTCTACTGTCCAAGTACTGCACTGATCCAGAACAGTTTAGCTTCCAAAATCAGGTGCTTTCAGCCTGGTGTGACTGAGGACTGTGCTGACAAGAGTAGGATAGTAAGAAAGCTAATCAGAGCTGATCCCCAAGGTAACTGTGTGAGGATAACAGAAGAAAATAATACACCATCAGGGAAGGTAGAAGAAAGGCAGCTGCTGTAATGATCACTGGTTTTGGTGGAACATTTCTATTATACTGAATTTTACTGTTGGACTGTTACAATCAGTAATTTTCTCAAAACATGACTGTTCTTCCTGAAGGCTGCAGGGCCTTTCTGATTAAAATACACTCTTCTTTTTCTATATTGCTCTGAATGGCTTTCTGAAATAAAATCAGAGTACGGTGCACTATTGTGCATTGCAGTTTGCATCATTCACTGGCACTGTAGGAGAATGCAGTGGGGGACATGTATCTGTAGTTTTGCAGGAGCCAGCAGCTTGAGAGTAGACAAAACAGATGCTCATGAGGTTTTACTTTTATCACAGTTTTTCCTCAAATTGAAAAAATAAGTGCATTTTTAATGTTATTTAATCTCTGCTTCTCAGGAAGAGTGGGTTAAGTATAGCTGGTAAAGGATGAATATTTTGGAGTGAAAATACTAGAGAAGTATTCAGTTTGCCCAATAAAAGGTAAAAGAAACAACACAAAGAACTGAAGATAGTTATGTTGTACTTAAGTTTTTCAGACTAGAGTGTGTGTCTGTTTATCATAAAAACAGTTTAAGATTTCACATAGAAACACTTCCTTAAATATTCTGCTGAGTTTTTGTTCTTGTATCGATTTATTTGAAATCGTCATAAGAGATACTAATGACAACTGTTCTGTTCTTTTTGTTTCTTCTTCTTCCCCTCTGCCTTTTAGTGAAAAACTAGAAGACTGCTCACGTAAGCTGATAAAGGAAAATGGTTTAAATGCAGGTCTTGCATTTCCTACTGGGTGTTCTCTGAATAATTGTGCTGCCCACTACACTCCCAATGCTGGAGATCCAACAGTCCTGCAATACAACGATATTTGCAAAATAGATTTTGGGACACACATAAGTGGTTAGTTTTCATTTATAAATTAAAACTTTGAGAATGTTCTTCAGTGCAAAGTCTATGAAGCTAATTAATTTCTGCTGATTTCAGGTCGTATTATTGACTGTGCTTTTACAGTCACATTCAATCCAAAATATGACAGACTACTACAAGCTGTAAAGGATGCCACGAATACTGGAATAAAGGTATGATCATTATTTAAGTAATTTACAAAGTCTTTTACAGTAAACTTTGTGATTATTTTCAGTTTATGTTTGCACTTTATTTACAGTGTGCTGGAATAGATGTACGTCTGTGTGATGTGGGGGAGGCCATACAAGAAGTTATGGAATCTTATGAGGTTGAAATTGATGGCAAAACATACCAAGGCAAGTTCTGTTCCTTATATAAGGGTAGTTGTTTTTAAAGTGTGTATATGTATATATATATTTGTACAAATAGTGATTGATTCGGTACTAGAAGTATGGTATGAGTCTTGCATAAATACGTGTTTTTGGCAGCCTTGCCATTCCTCTGGAGAAATGTTGTTGGCTTACCCTTCCAAGTGTTGTATCGTTAACAGATAAGATGCAGGCTAAGCAACTGCTTAAACTGTACAGATGATTTGATACCTGCTGTTTGGCTTTATTAGCGAGCTCTTGTTACTGTTGGAGTTGCAGGTCTTTAATAATGAAGTTAAGGTGTAGCATACAAACCTTACCTGTGTCTTGGCTGGGGTGTGTGCAAGATGTGTGGATAGTTTGGTGTGTAGTTCCTCTGCAACATGAGTCACTACTGTGCTTTCAGTATGGGCTAACAAAGAGAATTGCCTTAATGGGTTTAACATTGGTTAAGAAATTGCCTATAATATGAATGTTTTTCTTCAAAAGTGAAGCCAATTCGCAATTTGAATGGACACTCGATTGGGCCGTATAGGATACATGCTGGAAAAACTGTGCCCATTGTGAAAGGAGGAGAAGCCACAAGAATGGAGGTAAATGGATTTCTTAAATCTTTCTGTCAGGTTTCCCCAGCTGTCCCTGCAAGAATAGTATTTGCTGTGTACTTGTAATATGTAGTGTTTGTGATCCTGGTGGGTAATAGCAGCAGCAGAAAAACTGCTGTACTTTGTAGTGTTCCTGTAAAGGAGTAATGTTTCATCTCAGTGGCTTCTCTGTTTAGCGCTGGAGTGTTCCGATATCTGCACTTTCTGAAATTGAAGCCTTGGAACCCTGGTATTTAAAAAACAAACCGCCAAACAAGAAAACAAAACAAAAACCCCCACCGTCCTTGAAATCGGAGAGGCCTTAGTGATGCTTACAGAAACTCCTGCATATTTATTTCTCAATGTGTATGTGTTATTTAAATGCAGTGTTGGAATGTTCCACTTGGGAGCATGGAAAAGGGCGGGAATTCATATTTTGGGGTGAACTGGAGTTCAGGAAACCAGGGTTTTCCTGTAAGATGGTTGGAGTTGCAAGTAATTCATGCTGTCCTTGTTTCTTCACACTAATTAAATCTTCTCGTGCTCAGGTAATTCCTGATAAATACTTCTGTAGTGTAGCTTTGGATATAGTATCTTCCTTGAAAAGCTTCCAGTGCAGTTTTTCTTTCAGATACAACATCATTAGGTGTATTTCTAGTTAATGTGAGTGTCTAGATGAAAGCTGTTGTTTTAGTAGCATTTTGGAGCAGGGGAAAAGAAATTGCTGTACATGATGGGACCAACTACCAATTGTGAAGGCAGTGTTCAAATATGGAACCTGTGATTTAACCACCATTTTGATGTAAGCTTGTGTTCTAACAAGATAAGAAGGCTTATTTAAGAGATTGGTAATGAGATAAGCAGCTTTTGATTTCTTTCTAAGCCTGATCATCACTAATGACCACCAGTTAGCCTGTCAGGGTCAGTAAGACTTGCAAGAGCTGAGTAGGCACAGGTGTGGTCTGGACAGGATTGTTTTTTGAGGTAGGCTTACTCTGATTACCCAGACTTTTATTGTAGTTGTTGATCTGTGATGTGAGCAAAAAGACCAAGTTTTAACTTTTAATTTAATCTATAGGACTGTGCAAAGGGCTTAAGAGTGTTGGGAAAGGAAGATAGAAAAGCTTGTGTGTCCTTCTTGGTTTGGATTAGTGAATGGTTTGGTTTTGTTGTTGTCCATCATTAGTGTTATTACGAGTGTGAACTTAAGTGTTCTTTAAGCAAATACTGCTTAAAGATTTCAGAGCTTTGAGATTGTTTCAATAGAATATTGGGACACTGGGGAGAAGGCATTTTTTAATTTCTTCAGCCTCTGTAGGTTACTTAGGACACAATCCTGCATCATTAAACACAGTGAGTTTTGCCGATGAATAATGTGGAGCACAGCCAAACTCCTACTGTACTGTGCTAATTATAGTATCAAACTGCAATCCAATGAGTTTTTTGTGACTGAGGACAAATACAACCTCTGACAATCCTTATTCAGAAGAAAGTGGGTGTAAAGGGAACTTTGGGGTGGCGTTGTGTGTGGGTTTTTGTGAGTTTGTGTTTTTGTAAGGAATCAGTTCAATATTCAGGGCATCTTCAAGAGTTTGCCTTGAATTTGAAGCCTGTATTAATGCTTTTCATAGGGGTTCTTATTTTGGGGTTGTAACTTTCAACGTAGCTTAATAAACTGAAAAACCCAGCTCATGATGTCTCTCAGTGTTAAGTCTTGGTCTTTCACAGTCCTGCCATTAAGGATGTGCACTTGGAAAAATGGGTTTGTATAAAGGCATTTCAGCTATTGCTAATGCTCTTTCAGATACATATCACCTTAATTTCTTGAAGAAATTCATCTTGTGGAGTGGAAATGAGGAGGTTATGGGTATATACTGCCAGCTGTTTACAAGAAAGTTCATGCAAAAATTGGTCAGAAAGTTCTTCAGTGCAATAAGTCTCTGTAACCAACATCTATTTGCTATGTCTAAACTCTACATTTGCTAGGACTGCTATCTGAATAGCAAAGGAGAAGTACCTCCAGTTAGCAAATGTCGTTTCTTAGCTATGTTAGTTGTATTCCTTGACAACATTTTAACTGCAGTGACTTTAAGAAGTTGTGACTAGAAATGTACTGATATTTTTGGCTTGAAACAAATAAAATGGTGCTAATGATGTGCTAAAATAGTTGATGATTTGGACTTGTCTGTAACTTTACTGTGTGAAATCTCCACGTTGAATTGTTTTTCTGCATTGATCTGTTGGCTGAATCTATTCACATTTAATTACATGTGTTCAAAAGTTTTAATACTGAGACGATTGTTTCAGAATGGCTCAGTGTCACTTATGTTCCTACTGCAACATACTCCTTTTTTCTGTCCTTAGGAGGGTGAAGTGTATGCTATAGAAACCTTCGGTAGCACAGGAAAAGGCGTCGTTCATGATGATATGGAGTGTTCTCATTATATGAAGAACTTTGATGTTGGACATGTCCCAATAAGGTTGGATGTTGTTGGGGTTTGCTGGTGTATTTTGTGCTAGAGCTTTAACCCCCTTAGGTTCGAATTTGATACAGTGCATGTTCTTCACTACATGAAGCTGTCAGAGGACTCAAAGTGGGAGCAATGGCTATAAAATACACTTTGATTTTTTTTAAAAAATATAAAATTTTGAAAACTTTTTTTCTCCATTTCCAGACTCTTTGGAATAATTCCATATTGTTCCAGATTTACAATCTTCCTACCGTTATTATTTTTTATAATTAGTAATATATAGATGGCGTTTGTGTGCTTATCTGTATATTTAAAGTGTGTAGTGGTCTTTTAATCAACATCTATACTGTGGTTATGTGCCACAATCTTTGTCTTGTATTCCCAGAATATATTAAGATATTCATGTAATCTGTTTTTTATGGGTATTTTTGAGTTTGAAGTTCTTGGTTTAGTGTACTGGTATAAAATTAAATAATTTTTGGTTTCACCATGATTGCATTTTGGCATTTCTAGGAGTACAGCATATTTTCTGAAGCAAAGGCTACTCTGCTTAGAAACATAGCAGGCAGACATGCTTTTCTGTAGCACAAACTAGGAATGTCAAAGAGGTGGGATGGGAAGAATTAGCCTAAGAATTACAAAGGAACTGCTTATGGTTGGAAATAAGCTTATTCTTAGTAGATCTATAAATATCTAATTCTTATGCTTGTATATTGTAAGAAGTATGGATAAAAAGCTTACTGAGCATTTGACTTCAGAGAGTCAAAACTTGGCATTTTAAGCCACCAGGCTTCTGGCAAAACCAGTTCAGATTATTAACCACTTTGGATCAGGAAAAATTCTATTTTTCTTTAAAATTGAAAAGCCCTTTTATTATTTAAGAGAATTGCTCACGTTCCTGTGTTTAGTGTTTGCACAGTTAGAAGCAGATATGTTCACAGTCTGTATTGAAGGATATCAGCAGGAAAACAGACTTTGTTTTGTGAAGAGAACATGTGGTCGATACAGAAAGACATCCCTAGACTAGGCAGCCTGAAAAGACCTTGCAATCTAAGCCTGTTCTTAATGAGTGTGCTTTGTTTCCATAGTGGATGCTTGCTGGTGATCCTTCTTTATTCTCAGACATCTTGGGTTTTTTTGGTTTTTTTTTCTTGCAGGCTTCCAAGAGCGAAACACTTGCTAAACGTTATCAATGAAAACTTTGGTACTCTTGCCTTCTGCCGCCGGTGGCTGGATCGCCTGGGAGAGAGCAAATACCTGATGGCGCTGAAGAACCTGTGTGACCTGGGCATCGTGGATCCCTACCCTCCCCTGTGCGACATCAAAGGCTCCTACACGGCGCAGTTCGAGCACACGATCCTGCTGCGCCCCACCTGCAAGGAGGTCGTCAGCAGGGGGGATGACTACTAAACTCAAAGCCACCTCAGCACCTTTATACTCTAGGCTTTGTCAGAACATACTATACCAGAATTAATTTGCAAACATATTGTCGGTTTTAACAGTGGACTGATGTTAATACTTTCCATATTTGGAAAGGAAGGAATCTAAGGCAAGTCTTCTAATTGTAACTAACCATGGGAAAAAGCTTTCAGGCCTTTAGAAATATTTCAAAAGTTACTTATTTTTTCTGTTCAGGGAAATGCTATAAAGCTCAGTTTTTAGTTTGGAATGAGTTATACATTTTGTTCTGAACATTTATGATAAAAGATGCTTTTCAAATATTTATATGACCATATTCCTACTTGAATGCTTTGAATGACTACACCTGATTTCTGCGCCCCAGTCCTCTATGATATTGCCTTTTAAACTTCCTGGAATCCATTTTGTAAAAAATAAAGACAAATTTTCAAATCTAAAAATATATATACTTTTTAGAAGTCTGGTTATGATTCTGGTCAGGAGTCTCCTGGGAAACTGCTCTATTAAATATTTTGCAAACTTGATTGCCATTTCTTTTGTTGAAACTGGACCTGTCTTACCCTTCATATGAGACTTGGCCTCTCCGTGCTTGTTTTAAATAGTCTTGTCAGTGCTGGGATACAGGGCAAGAAGTCATAAACACTTTACAGGACAAAATACAACAACTTCAGTAAAGGGGTGTGGTGTGCTTTTGAGTGTGCCAGTCTTCAGTTTAGACTTCAGCTGTATTAGAACATGTCAAATGTATCTGGTGGTCTCAGCTGCTGTTATTGGCAACATGCAACTTCAGGCTGAAGTCAACTGTGAGTTTTAGTATATATCCCTACATAATCTTTGCTATTGGCATGCCCTTTTCCATGGAGTCAAATTTCACATGATTCCCAGTATCTTTAAAGTTCGCATTTGACTGGACAAGTTATAGGGACAAAAAAAATATTAATTTATTTTGGAATGTTTAAAGTAATTTATTACAGGCAAACTAATCTGAGTAGTTGATGTTTTCTTGACATGAGGTCATCTGTCTTCCTGCTGCAGTGGATGTGACTGTTTAATCTCATTTGTAAAGGTCAATTAAATCCCATGGCTCTTCAGGCCTTTATGCAATATATCTTACAGTGCTGTATCTTTACCTCATGATTTGCACATTAAAATTTTAAATAGTCACTGGTGATAAAAATAACAGCTTTGTTAATAGGCCAATAACAGTGCCTTAAACATAACTGCTTATGAAACAGAGACACTTTACCTGCTCCTTTGTAGTCACAGCCTGTGTCTTCCGTAGAGTTCTTACTAATTCAGAAATACCAGTTTTTTCCTTCTCTGTATTTAGGTAAAAGCTGCATTTTTGTCCTTTAAAACCTGAGTATGTGAGCTGCAGTTTAGAGGGAGCAGTGTTACATACTACCTACAGTTTAAAAATAATAGACACTCGTAAGGCTTTTTTTCCAATTACAAGTATTGTCTAAAGTCAATACTGTTTAAGCTTGCAGAAATGGATGAAATGGGATACTGAAACATGTATTTCTGTTGTTACTGTCTGGGAATCTTGGCATCCAAGCAATTAAGTAATTTTTTCAGCTGTGTGGTCATGTGTGTCTCAGCTTCCAAACAGATGGTAGCTAATTTACATGCTTGTACATTGCAAAGTAAAAGCTGGCACTTGAAAGAATCTGTGGTGAGCGATATTAGCTGCTGCTATTTTTATGTTACCAATGCACTTCTTGACATGATACAAGCAGTTTCTTGTAGAATGGATGGCCTACAGCTCACCTATTTTTGTAACAAGCCTGGTCACTACAAATTCTGGTAGAACAACTAAGACAAATCTGCTTCAGTTCTTGGCTGCTTATCTGCTCTTTCCAGACTTCTCCCTAGAGTCTCATTTAGTAGTAGCTCAGTGGCACTTGGCATTGTTTCTACAGCTTAAGGATTTTTTAATTTTAAGCTGATGGTTTAAGAACACTTGGTTTTACAGATAAATGAATGGATTTCCCTCCCTTTGTCTTTTGTTTAACCTGAACGTACTGGGAAGACCCAAACTAGCAGAGCTGGTTTGGACTACGGCCTCTTCTAACTTTTTAACTTAGTGGCTGTTTGTTAATTCACATGTGAAAGGGCATAATTACGCATGACAAGTTGTAGGGGAAATGACTCAGAAAAATCCTTGTAGAGTATGATGATTGTCCTTCAATGTAATTGGGTGTCTCTGTATACAAGCTTTCTGCGCTGCTGGCCCTCCTGCATTCACCTCTGGCAGTATAGAAGGCAAGTCCTATTTCTATCTCCTTAAAATAATAAATTTCCTACTGCTTTCATCTTACGGCTGCCTTTTCCTGTTGCTGGGTTAGTTCTAAAGTCCTGGCCATGTTGACAGATAACTGGACTCTGCTCTCTCGTCACTTGACAAAATCAGAAGTTTATCAAAAGACTTTTAAGCCAGCTATTAAAGCCTCTTTAAAATACCCAGAAGAAGAGGATCGTAATGTGTCTTGTATGTGCAGCACCAGAAATGGTGATGTTTATTAGATGCCAGAGTTCAGCACCTACTTTGCAGGGTTTTTCTTTCACACAGACCTTGTAAGACACATTTCTTGGAGCACATAACAGCTTGAGCTCCTGTGATGTGTCCTTTTGATTAAGGTATGGCTTAAGGTTTTCCTAACCAGGAGCCTAATTTTAGACTCAAACAAAATGCTTCTCCCCTTAGATGTGGGTGAGACACGGCTGATGGGTACAAACACAACCTTTCTATGAAAAGGAAATCTTTCATGGAGGGATGGGTTTGGTCATCCGTTTCTGAAAGCTGCTGTAGCTTGAGTACTTTGTGGAAAATAAAAACCTTGTTAAAACTACAGGAGCATTGCATCTAGAAGCCAGATTCTGCTGCTTTATTGAAAAAAACCAGGAGTACTGAAAGTCACAGGTTTCCTTTTGAAAACTTTTTCTCCTTGTGCATCAATAGTAGATTTCCTTGGAGTTTTGTACTTCACACTTTGGGCTAATGCCACCTTACAAAAAAAATCAGGGTTTTCTTAAGTGGCAGATTTCATTAAAAAATGGAAATACACTTGATGCTAAGTAGCATTTGTAAGGAATATACAATATACTGTGAATATACTCTCCTACTTCAGCCTCCAGCTTGTGAAATAAGGAACCAGTTCTAGCACTTACTTTGTGAAGCAGCTGTGCAGCCCCATGGCTTGCAAGGGACATGATGTTTTAAGAGTGAGTATAACTTCTCTTCTCAAAGAAGAGGCTGAAGTACAGCATTGGGAGGGAGGAGACTGAAGTTTTTGTTACAGAGAGAAAACTGCTGTTGTGTTTTCCAACGCCATCGTGTCACATTACTTTAGTGTATGAAAATAATACCTGTATTGCAGAACAGTACCAAACCAGAGTAAGATGGTACAGAAACTTAATGATGTGATGTGTAAACATAACTGGAATTTGTTCACTTGATTTTTACAGGTGGTGGTTGGAGATAAGATTAATTTTGCCAAAACTTACTTACTTCAAATACTGTTTTTACAACAAGGAAGACATGCTTTTTGTAGTTAATAATTTCCCACTTTCAACTTATTTTTACTTGGCATTCGGTGGAGTATCAGTCAGCTGTCCAGAATTGGAGGCGGGCACTATGTTTTCCTCACACATCGACAGAATAATGCTTTTGCCAAACGATTTTACTAAGGTGTGTTTAGAGATAAAGACCATGTAACTTCAGAAAAGCATGGCATGCTTTGAAGCAGGTTATCATTTCATAAGAATTATACATAGTAATTTTTTTTTTCTACAAGGATTCAAGAGGCAGTTCTGTTCTTGTAATTTTGAATGTTTCAGTATTTCTAAGGTAAAAGAAAAAAAATAATTAACTGTGCTGTGACACTTCTGGGATTTTTCACTTGTATTTTGGCTGTGACATGCACCCAACTCTTGTAATGAAAGTCACAGTGATACTGGCTTTGCTTTGTATTTATACTGATGCTGACTTTTCTTTTACAAAGCTACAGTGCTTTAGGGAAAAAAGGCACTTTGTGGGCTAGTCAGCAGATAAGTAAACCATTTACCTAGTTGTTTCTGTAGTGTCTTCTTCCCTAGTTTTTAAAATGACAATTTTTTTCTCTCAATAAGGCCGAATCTCTGAATCCCTTGAACAGGAGAGAGATGTAAACAAGCTTTATTTACCAGTAGATAAAAGTGGTGTTGGGATGCATAAGTGCCATTACCTGTGACTGGAAACTGGTTATTTTTCAAATTAAAAGATAAGGCTGCTTTGGCCTCTGTGCTCTGTCCCTGTGATCTCTCAGCAAGTCTGCAGATGACACAAAGCAGGAAGGAGTGGCTGCCAGGCCGGCTGGGGGCACTGCCACCCAAAGGGAGCACGACAGGCCTGAGAAATGGGCAACAGGAACCTCATGCAGCTCTACAAAGGGAAATGCCACTTCCTTCACCCGGGCAGGAATCACCCCAGGCTGGGTGGGAAGCAGCTCCCAGAGAAGGACCTGGGGAACACGCTGTCCCTGAGCCAGTGATGTGCCCTATGGCAAAGCAGGCCAACAGCCTCTGGAGCTGCAAGAGGCAGAGCATTTACCAGCAGCTCCAGGGAGGTGAGCCCTGCCCTCTCCTCAGCCCTGGGGAGACACAGCTGAAGGGCTGGGTCCAGTGCTTAGAAAAAGGGAGCCAGAGAGATGCTGGACAGGGCCAGAAGATGATGAAAGGACTTGGAGCAGCTGCCATGAGGAGAGGCTGAGAGAGCTGGGAGTGTTCAGCCTGCAGAAGGAAGCTCAAGTGGGATTCTATCCTTGTGCAGGGATGTAAATATACATCTATAAACACACACCCACCTTCTGGGACAAGTAAAGAAGCCTGAGTCAGGCTCTTCTCCCTGGTGTCCAGTGAGAGGACAACAGGAAACAGGCACAAACTGAACAAAGCACAGGAGCTTCCACTTAAACAGAAGCAGAGTGTGTTTTTACTGGGAGGAGGGTTTAGCACTGGCTCAGCTGCCACAAGAGGTTGTGGTCTCCAGCCCTGGGGCTACTGAAAGCAAAGCTGACTCTATACAGCCCTGAGCAGCCTCTTGTAGCCGACCCTGTTTTAAGTGGAGTTGGACTCTGATCTCCAGAGGTCTTTTCCACACTCAACAATTTGTGCACTCCCTTCCAAGGTACTTGCAAGGTGACTAGTTAGGGCATATACAGTACCAATTCCTTTGTGTATCTGGGTTTAAAAAATCCAGCCTCTCTCCTGAAGGGCTAAGGGAGTAAGCAATTGAGCCATAAATGCATGTAAGACTGTAATTACCGGCAACATTTCTATCTCAAGAGATACTCTGGGTGCATGTTCACAATTAGTTGGCTGGCAAATTACTACTCATGGAGCATTTCTCTGTGAGGTGTTCCTGAATGCTTTATTAAAAATAATTACTACATAATTGCTTTACCAAGTTCCTGCTAACACTGATGGCTTATGCAAGGAGAGGAAATTCAGCAAGGGTGGCATATGGAATTGTAGTCAACAAGGTAGCAGGTGTCTGTGCTGGAGACAGCTCTTAGCAAGGTAATGATGCAGCTGAAGCTTTCACCTGAACCTGTTTTTCTGTAGATGAAGGTGGAAAGTAGAGGGAACAAGGATTACAGCCTCTTGAGGTGCCTTCAACAGGATTAGTCTTCAATGCAAGTGACTTAGCTATCAGAGCAGCTCCTCCTGATAGAAATGTCTCTTACTACATAACAGACCATTCCACCTAACAGTACCCCTGTTGCTGATACTGGGGCTGGGTTGGTGGAGCCTTAGCTCTGCTGCTCCGCAGAACTCCTTCAAGTGTGTTGTGGAAGCCCAACCCCAGGAACAGCTGCTGCTAAAATGTGTGGGTGGCCTTTGATCAAATTGCTGTCTCGTTTCTGAAGGCACACAGCAGGATGTAGGTTTTTGTGCTGACTATGGTATTTGTACTCATTTTTCTCACTTGTTCTTCAACCTTGCTACTTCTTTGGCTCCACTTGGAGATCTGTTTTAAATACTTGAATGAGGCAAGGCAGAACCCAAGCTTGTAGACTCCTGCTGTGCTTATGCCTTGCTCTAGAGTTAAAGGCTGAAGAGTGAGTTACGTGAACTGGTAAGTGTTAGGAACTGAAGCAGAAGCTGTTGAGAAGAGCACCTGAATTAGCTCACCCTTGTGCTGGACTGCAGTAATCATCTTTATTCTCCACACTGCTCCGATTAGGACTAGAACCTTCTCCTTCCCTTCTCTTGTTCTACCAATGAGAAGAAAACTGAATTTGCTTTTGCAAAGCTAATGATGTCTTTCAGAGAAAGCCTTGAGACTCAGTAATGTTTGCAGCAGTGAGAGCAAATGCAGGGGTATAGCCTAGGCAAGCCTAGTAAAGAGGGCAGGGTAAGATTTGTTCTAAGGGACATGGGTATGTGCTTAAATGTGATGATTGAGACTAATGAACTGTCCCATGTTGCTCTCTACAAGTCTAAAGATAGTCTTCAATTAATGCTTGAGTCTCTTAGGTCCCCTATGTATATGGTAGAGATGCTCTTGGGGGAAGAAAAAGTATCAGAAGCCTAAAAGGTAATTAGCATGGCTCTTCCCTCTTCTTATTTTTTGAACTACCTTCAAGGAGAAAGAAGTGTTTAAATTACATTCATTTCCTCACCAGAAAGACAGCAGAGAAGGAAAGTATCTGAAAGACTGCACAGCCATAACAAGTACATTTGTCAGATCATCTCACTCTAGCAGGTGGCCTTCGGCTTAAAAAAAAAATGAGCCAAACTGCTTTGCATACTTAATTAGGACAAGCAGAAGACAAAGAATTTTAAGATCTGAGGCTGCTATGTGCTTGTTATAACATAGCATCTTTCAGAAACAGAAATAATAGAAAAAGTCATTAATAAAACCAGCTGTTAAATCAGTGACAGATGGCCAAAGCAACATATAGTTAATGCCCTGGCCCATGTTAGACAAAATCTAAAAATAATTTTTTAAAATGTAATGATAATGTAGAAACTAAGTCCAGTACACACACTGTTTTCTGTCCATATCAAGGCATTTTATTGAGGTATAAACTTTGCAAAAGATGAGGTAACAATTTGCATAGGATTTACGCAAAATAACTTCACAATTAAAATTTAATTGGCATTAACTACTGTCTGTGGAGGATTGATAATTCCTGTTAAATTCTCCTCAATGCACAGTTCTGTTAATGCTAGTGGTAGGACCGTGTAGTAGAAAGTACAGCAGTTGTGGGTAATGAAACCAGGCAGACTGAAAATGCTTTCATGCAAACATTACAGCTCCTTTTCATCAGTTGTTTGTGCTAAGAGATGACTAAGACAGACAATGCTTGCTACAGTTTAAAGAAAGCTTGCCCAATTCAAGAAAGGGGATGCTAATGTTCTTGTACAATGACAGTGGGGTGAGTGAGCGTGATTGTATTGTTTGAGCGTTATTGAGTTTGTTGTTTGTTTAAGAAAGCTTTTTAAGTTACTGGAATAAAAATCCCCTGGTTGTCAAAGTTAGTACTCTGAATTTGGCACTTGAGTTTTAAGTTATCAGGCTTATTAAGGCTAAAACATGGAAGTCTTAGTAAAGATACATTCTTGTGTTATTAAATGCTTCTCTTATATATTTACATGAAAATAAATTCATGCTCTTTCCTCAAGTTCAGATTTTAAGAAATTCTATCAATGTATCTTTGTAGCTCCCCTGAAGCTTGCGAAATAATTTCACAGAAAGTTGCCTATGAAAAATTCAGTTACTATCTGACATGTTTAACATTCCTTGCTGGTGAATGTCAAGCTAAGACCTAGTAGCAACTCCTGCAAGACAGTAAGAATCACGGGATCATTAGAACTATACTAAAAAATGTACACAAGCATATACAGAAATTAACCAGAGAAATATCAGTTGTCCATTGAAAGGAAGTTTTCTAAAACCAATTCAAAAATATTATCAAAATACAAAACCAGCTTAAAAAAATAGCCTGAGGTAAATGTGAAATGCACATAGCAATCTTTTTCTTAAAAAAATAGCTGTATTGAAATTCTAGGTACTTAGAAAGTTACTTACTGTCAATAAAAACTTTTACTAACCATTGTAAAGAGTACTTCAACTACTACAAACATATATAAACATTGAAAAAGTACAATATTGTACTTTCATTTAAAAATACATAGTTATGACAATTCAAACATTTATCATACACACAGTTAACTGGCTTTGGATTAGCTGCTACTGTTGTCCATGGAACAGCCAGCTAATTCTGTGTGCTGCTGACTTTCAGCTGCGCTAGGACATGGTACTTTACCACATACATTTGCCTGAGTAAGCCGTTGGCTGTAAAACAGAATGTAGGCTTGAGCCTTGCATACTTCCTCCATAGTGCACATGTGGAGTTTTGAATCATTGCAGTGTACCCAAAATCCTACAGTAAGGAAACACACACACACAAAAAGAGTCATCAGGACACTGATCTGAAGTAATTGCATTGTACTTAATAATTAATTAATTAATGCTCAGTCCCATTTAACGAGTGGTGTACAAACAGTAAACTGTTTCAGTTGATCTAGTTTATTTTGCCTTTATATTTCAAAAGCCCAGCTTCGCTTCCTCAGATTTACAAGAACACATTTAACAAGCCAATACAAAAACTACAGAACTGCAAATCTCAGCCTAGGCAGTTCAGCTACTAGTTTTTGCTTTTGAGAAAAGACAGTAATCTTAGCATTCTAAAATGATGCACTGCTTTTTCTCCAACACTCCCTATCTCACAGCTGGTTCTTACCTCCTTCAGAATTGTAGCAGTAGGCAGTGTAGTGCCCTGAGCCAAATCCTTTCCCGTGATGCATTACCACAGCAGACAGGTCGTAGATGAAGCAGTCAGGCAGGAGAGACTTGAGGGATTCTCTGCAGCAGTAAGGCTCCATGTTCAGCATTTGGTCAAAACTAACATGTACACCAATCTTCTCACGATGATTGCGCCCTGACCACCTGGAAAATTTAACCAAATGAAAACTTAAGTTTTTTTCAAAGAAAGAACACAGCATTCTGAATTATATTTGAACATAATATTTTCACTATTGTTTTGTGCACAAAATAGGTTATTTTCTAGGTTTCCTCTTTCACTTCTTTATTTCAAGGTCTTTTTAAAATGTGTCTATGCTGCTTACTGTTCTCATCTTCTGAAACACCCAACTGTGTAAAACAGAAGATTCTGTTACACATCCATATGTGTAATGGTAAGTGGGAAGTACTTCCCACCTATTCTACCTCGTTGGTATTTCTCATTTATTGTGTCTCCTTCTCATCAGTTTCCTTTGTATTAGGTACAGACTGTACTAATGTGTGGGCTAAGATTCACAGAGACACAGTGTCCACGTCCTTACTCTCAGACTAATGCATTCATGTCTTTGGTTATATGAAGGATTCCTGGCACTTCCAGTTAATGTTTATACATTCATGACTATGAGCATTTATTCTACCTGAAGATATCACAAGACTAATTTTTACCAGTGGAGTTCACAGCAAGGTTAGCAGGTTTTGACCAAAACCAAGGATGAAATAATTCTGGTACTAAAGTAGCAAGTAGCTGAAATCCAAGCAGCTAACTCGTGACTTCTAGTGTATCTTAAGTTTAAATTGAGCAAGAAAAAGAAGTTTCTAATAACTATTTCTCACCATACAAGTAAAGGGAAATGAAACTGATGCTGAAAAACATTGATCCCAAACAATGGAAGGAAGAGTAGGAGTCAATCTGACAGTTTGCAACACTTTCTGTTGTGGTACTACTTACCTAAACCGTTTAAGGTGTAATCTGAGAACCTGAGGTAGTCGACACACCATAAGCTGCTTCTGAGCTTCTGTGAGTATAACTGGTTTAGAAGAAAACTTCCTTCGTTTTGCTGAGGTCAAACACACAGTTACACAATACAAATCTTGGTAACAGTCTTGTATTTCAGTCTAAGATTTATCCACAAAATTTGGTTGAACCTAAATCTCTACGGTATGTGCCTCCTTAAAAAAGGATACACTCCAAGAGCCATTTTGCAAATATTATTTTATGATGCAAGTAAAAAATACTTGTGGTCGCTTACATGAATCACCTTAACTTAAAATGCTGATGGCTTCTTTGGCTGGGAGCATTAGAAACCCCATTAGTGTGTGATGAGACTGTATCTAAGAGAAGCATCACACTGCAAAATATCTTTTGTACAATTTACATCTTCTAGGTAGTGAGTAACAGCTGTCAGGACCAGCTGACCACACAGGACATAAGAAGGTGGTCTTTGTTTGCAACATACTTTTAGTCCCTTCCCTCTATACTTCCACTGTCAGTTTGTATTCACACAGAGAACGTATGCATGAGTACATACTGCCTTTACTCACTGTTGCACTGATCACATGCATATATCTTTCCTTCCAAAGCTTCAGTTTCTGTAAACTTGGCCAGCATTTCTGTCAGCAGACATGGATACTGAGATGACATCTCCTTGCCATTGCAGTGATACCTCTCAGGAAACTCCAGGGACAGGTCCCAGAAAGGTTCTATGGTATTTGATTTATTGTCACAGGCAAGACATGTAACCTGTAAAAAGACATTTCAGCAGCTGGTTACACTCAAAAAGTTTACTTCACTAAAAGTGTACCATTACATAGCTCTAAAAAAACTTTTTTTTTTTCCCCCAGAGATAACCAACATAACCAAAGACAAGACACAGTCATTTAACAAAGGAAATGATACACCTAATTTCTTTTCTCTGAAGCAGCATGTCCAATACTGTTATCACAATCAAGTAAGTGTTCTTATGTTTTACTGAGAAACAAAAACAGTGTCAAAATGTTCTGTCTGGGACTGTCCAAAAGAAAGCAGCTGGTGAAGTCTCAGGAGTCTTTTCTCCAAAGGAAAATTTACATGAGAAATTATAGTTTAGGTTAATTTAAAAATAAATAAAAAGAAATTTAAAAAATCACACACACACAGAGAAAAAAAAAAAAGGAACAGCTGGGGATTTTAAAGTCATATCCTTCTTACTTTGTAAGTCTTCCAGGGAAGCCTGGATTAGGAAGCACACTTCTTCAAAGAAAAATTAACAGGTAAAAATAATTTATTTCTTCTTTCAGTAAGTGGATCCATCGTCACACTAGGGAAAGGACAAGCAGTAAGACAACATAAATAAAATGTCAAGAAGTGAAGTGAGTCAACCTGGAAAATGCAGATTATACAGCAGGGGACAATTAATTTATGGTAACATTTCATATTAAAAGCAGTAGCTCCTTTAAGCTGGAAAGACAACACATTAGTGTTGCATGCTTCCTATTCAGGAAAATACCACAAGTTGTTTGGAACAACTAACACAAAGACACAATAATAAAGGAACAAAAATCCATATGGCATCCAAATATTGTTATTCCACAGGCACCCCTTTATGCTGCTGTTCTTCAGAAATTCAGTGTAGTTGCCTTCAGTTGGGTCAGTAAGCCTGTACAAGTGTGAAAGCTTTGTTCAAGTGCTCCTTTGTTTTCCTCAGCAGGTTCCCTGTTAGGTAATTATTCACCCTGCTTTGTTTTTTCAAGATAATGTCTATAAAGACCGATCTGTCACCTCCTGGTACCTTCCTCCCAGGTGTTCTTGTGAGTATTTAGCGTAGTCATTATCTACACCAGCTTATGCACAATCTATGCATCAGCCACCCAGTGCACACATGTATTTGTGCCCCAGCACGGACATTTAGCAGTGGAATCAGGAAAGCTGTTCACTGCTTTTAAGGTCTAAGATGAAAATGCCACTGCCTTTTTCTTAGAAAACAAACACACTTACATAGCAGAGAAGAAAAGAATCTTCTGTTTTAATTTACAGTGACAGGAACTTCTTTTGTAAGTGCTAACATCTGGGAATGTTTCAAAGCCACAAATTATTAGTAATTTGGAGCTGGAATCTAGACTTGGAGACAAAATGATATGTTTGGGCACAGTTCAAGCTAACTCCAGCATAAAAACAGAATGACAAACAGATTTCTGTACAAATGGGTAGCTTTGTTGGGCCAAAAGTTTTACTTAATTGATGTGTTACTTAAGAATTTGTTGTGCATCAAGGCACACAAGATTAATGGGCCTAGGATGAAGAACACATGTGAACTCACTACAAATAATTTTAACAAGTTCTGAAGTTTGAAATTTAGCTTCAGGTTATTTTAAGATCATCTTTCCCAACAATTTAATAAGTACTATCCCAGAGAAAAAGAAATCATTAATAGACCCAGCTTCCAGCTTCTGCCTCTCAAAAAACCTGAGAAGGATAAACTGATGCAATAGAGCTGCTTCTCATCTCATCACACAACTGTGAGCAAAGTCCATCTGTGGGGACAAAATCCTGTCCTGATACACAGCTGCACTTATTCCCTCAAATCCAAGAAAGTCCTCTGCACTGCTGCCACTGCAGCAGAGTTAAACGCTGGGATTTATGTATTTGCCAACAGCCAAGTAACCAGACACAGGGGGGTGAGTGTGCACCCAAGGAAAACAGGCACACTTCCCACTCTGGGAAAGGAAAGGTAAATCAGGGCTGGAACAAGGGTGGGAGTATTTTTCTTACCCAGGCCTGGGTAAGAAAATTCAATTACAAATTGAATTACTCAAAAAGTAGGAGGATCTCTACCCTTCCGTGGAATTCATGTGCCCTGGCCAGTCATTGGCACTGGCTTCACAGCACTCCCATCACTTTTTTCTGTCTGAAATGGAACTCCTTTATCTCCCACTCCACTACCACCAACACAGTGCAAGCCAGATTTCCTCTTTTCTTGAAAGGCACTAAAATTAAAAAAACTATTCAAAAATTTGAACAGGATCTGAGGTTTTTATAAAATAAGTAAGAAGAAACCCAAACATGAAGTCAAAGGGCAAAAACTTTACGCATCTGTCCCATATAACTATTTATTGTGTAACTATGCACAACAGTAATGGGGAAGTGAGTCTGCTGTAGCAATTTGGTTAGTGATGTGTATCTTTGCACTTTATAAACTCAGAGTTTGATTCCACCTCCCCATTAGAATCCATAATTGCTATTTTCAATTTATAACAAAGCTAGATAAGACATTCACATTAGAGCAAAGAAAGTAAATTACTGGTTTTAGCTAGTCTGAAATCTCTACGTTATGTTCTGGCCTGACCACCCTCTCATGCCTTCAAACACGGGTTCTAAATACAATTGTTTGGTAAAAGCTTAGTGTTCAATCATGGGCCAAAGGCCAGGCTGAAAAGAGCTGGATCAAATTGCTTGATTTGAGCTGAGCATGGAGACCACTCAGACAAGCATCACTGTGGCCACAATAACTTGATGGACAGCCACTGCCCTGGATGGCATTTGATGTAAAAGCAGCCAAAGAAAGTAGTTAACATATTGCTGCAGAAGAAGCCAACTCCCATCAGCAACTGTTTTGTTGGTGTTCCCTGCACTTGCACGAAGGAAAGAAAACTCTGCCCTCTGCACCTTTGCCCCAGCAATTTCTTTTTAAAATACAGTAAAATGGACAGTCCCAGTTTTGTGCTTTCACTACTAAAGTTTTCACTGGATGAGAATTATATACAGTGACTAGTAATTCAGTTTTTCCACAGCAAAGTAATTGAGGCCAAAGAGGCTCTCTAGAATACAGAGATCATACAGAATTCATATAACCGTCTGTATTAAAAAAAAAACCCTAAACTGCACACAGCACCATCAGAATGATCTTTATCTATCTAGCAGAATAACATGACCACAGCAAACTGTGCTCTGTGATTCAATGGCCTCTTACAGGATAATTTAAAATGTCACCTGCATCTAGTTGGAAAGCAACTTGACAATCACTTTATGGCTCAGGCTAAACGTAAAAGCACAAAGACTTAACACCAACATATAGAAATCAGTATAGAGGTCACCAAATCCTCACATTACCTACCTGAAGTTCTTATCTTTTTAACAGCCTAATCAGTGGGAGACTTGATACACAGTACTGTGTGGGTCACCCTCAGCATTCTCCCCCAAACTCCAACACTGCTATCCAAAACTGAAGGCTTTCAAACAACCCAAAGGCTGCACATTTCCCCTTTTCTCAGCCAACTCATTCTGTAACACACTTAAAACATAGTTTACACACTACATTGGTTAGAACCTACTTCACTCTCCAGGTCTTGAAACTTTCATTTCTCCGAGCACTGACATTCTCCTTCAGCCCTGGGGAGCAGGGTTAGGGGGAAGCATTTTGCTCAGATTCCATCTTAAACATGATCAGGAAATAATCAAACTGCTTAGGATATTTTAAGCACACCCAGAGATACCAAAAGCTAGCTCTTAGTAGGCATTGCTATAAGAAATACTGGAGCCAATTCTTTTGATCTCTCAGCAAGTCTGCAGATGACACAAAGCAGGAAGGAGTGGCTGCCAGGCCGGCTGGGGGCACTGCCACCCAAAGGGAGCACGACAGGCCTGAGAAATGGGCAACAGGAACCTCATGCAGCTCTACAAAGGGAAATGCCACTTCCTTCACCCGGGCAGGAATCACCCCAGGCTGGGTGGGAAGCAGCTCCCAGAGAAGGACCTGGGGAACACGCTGTCCCTGAGCCAGTGATGTGCCCTATGGCAAAGCAGGCCAACAGCCTCTGGAGCTGCAAGAGGCAGAGCATTACCAGCAGCTCCAGGGAGGTGAGCCCTGCCCTCTCCTCAGCCCTGGGGAGACACAGCTGAAGGGCTGGGTCCAGTGCTTAGAAAAAGGGAGCCAGAGAGATGCTGGACAGGGCCAGAAGATGATGAAAGGACTTGGAGCAGCTGCCATGAGGAGAGGCTGAGAGAGCTGGGAGTGTTCAGCCTGCAGAAGGAAGCTCAAGTGGGATTCTATCCTTGTGCAGGGATGTAAATATACATCTATCAACACACACCCACCTTCTGGGACAAGTAAAGAAGCCTGAGTCAGGCTCTTCTCCCTGGTGTCCAGTGAGAATGTCAGGAAGTAATCATAAAAAGGAAGAATGAAAGCTGAGCAACTGAGGCAACACAAACAATGTTTGGTAACAAAATGATTTTATAAAACAGTAATTTTATCTCCAGATATTGTTTTGACAGTTATTGTTACTATTAGATTCAAATACAGCTTTACATCTCTCCATACAAGAAACTAAGAACATTAAGAAATGCAATAATCTGAATTCTTATTTTGGCGTTTTTTAAGAGTAGGTTAAAATACTGAGAATCATCCTGCCTGACTCACAAGAAAGTAAGTTTTTTTGGTAATTCTCATGACAAGAGGTTTGTTTTGTACTTTAGGAAGAAGTTTGAAGGTTTTACCAACACAGAAGTTTTACCAACATAGTGGCCAAGAAGCACAATATATGAAATATCCAGTATCTCTTTTCCTTATTAACTACCACTTCTTAGTTCCAGAAATCTTTGTACTATATGGGTTGAATTGTGGGACAGTTACATTGGGCAGTTAATCTGAGACACGTATCTGCTGTACTCCAATGTCAAGAGTGTCTCCAAACCTGTTGTATAAGAAATAACATTTCTATTCTTTCACCATTTTCCATGTCCTGATAGTTTATTAAAATCAAAATATAATCTAAAAGGGCCTTCTTACTTTCAAGCAACCAAAAACCTGTGTCCTTAATGTTATTCCAAGCATAAAACAACTTAGTTAAAAATCTGAAGTTCAAGAGGTGAAAGCTGTATCTACACATAAAATTTTGCCATTGTGAGTTCCTGGAAATTTCCTGTATCTGCTAAACTAGCTTCCTAGCTCAGCTGGATTGTCTAGATCAGCTTTCACAAATACTTTGTGCCAGTTTTCCTGTCTCCTCTTCCCCCACCGCCCCAACAAAAAAATTAATATTGGTATAACTACGCAGTGTTTCACTCGTATGATTTCTGAGTACATGTGACACAAAATTTTCCCAAGGTAGTGCTGATAATACAGATAAATTTTGAAAGCTAAAATCTTGCATTTTAATTTCTGGATTTTTAGAAATATACCTGTCCACTTCCTTGCTCAACATGGACAAAGGTTGAAATAAAGATACTTAAACATTGTTGCACTGGTACCATTTAAAAAAGCACAAGGCAAAAAACCTCTTGAATAAGATAGTAGCTAACATACTTGAGCTCGTGAAGTGTATTTAAAGACCTGTGAACCAGTGTGGGTCAGTTTACCACTGCCACATAACTTCATAGCATAGTAGTTTCTCCTTTCCCACTGACAGACAGAGGAGAGGGGACAGTAAATACCCTCCACGAGAGTATAAGCACTGAGAGACTAAAACAGGTAGTATTTTAATAGATATACTGGCCTCTGCTTACAGTCCCAATGGGTTTGAGGTATGAGCCACTGCTCCAGCAGATTTGCCTCTGAAAGCACAGGTTTACAAGGTACAAATTCCTTGGCCCAGTAAATGCAATAGCACAACTTCCTCCAACCACTGCTGGAAGACTGGTGTGCAAAAAAAGGGGAAGGGTTTTGTAGCTGTACAGCTCATCTTTCCTTCCCTTAGATGCACTGGGTACTGAAGTGTCACAGTCTATACTGCAGAGTAAGAAGCTGAAATCCTAAAAAAGGGTATTAGAATAAATATAAAATAAAAAAACAAGGCAATCCACTCATGCTATTCCTGGGGTTACCCACTACCTAGTCTAGTACTCCATAAAACAGTGAAATATTTCAAGCAGAAGATGAAGAAAACTTGATTTCAATCAGCTGAGAACATAACAAAACAAACCCAACTAACTCATATAAATAACACGCAATTGTTTTCACATCACCCAAAGCTTTTTCTGGTTATCAAAAAGTAATCTGCATAAGATTCTCACAAACTCAGTTCTCTCCTTTTATTAATCTTGTATCCTAAAGTCAGTTAGTGCTGAACCAGCCATTTCAACAGCAGACTGATAGAAAACTCAGGATTATGACTTCCTTTAAGTTAAATTAGCATACTGGAAGAAGGGGGGAAAATGTTTTATTGCACATGTGAAATGCAAAACACAGCTTATCTGTATTGTAAGTGATTCTCGTGTACTGTATCAAGAGCAGTTCACAGTATTCCTGAGGTTTGAAGGTCAGGAAGATTTACTTCACTGCACCTGAGTATCTCAAAGAATCAAGTATCTTGAACTGGTATTTTCTGTACAAAGGCAAAGTGTAGTAAATTTTTAGTGATTCTAAAACGGAAGGCAACTGCACACACAAACACACTTCTCAACTCCTCTTTTTCACTGAAGTGAGACGTAACTTATTAAATGCTGCAGACTAAAATCCCATCCTATTTTTAATTAATGTAGCAGGTAATGTCTCCAATTATCTTCCAGAGAGAAACTGTAATACTCACTGCTTACAGGCAGATAAAGTTCAGCCTACAAGGACTAATAGCACACTCCTTGCTTTTAAGACCTAACACTGCCAAAGATGTGACAACTTGCAGGAAGTCCGGTTTGGGGTTTTTTTCAGCCCCAAAGGGATGTTTTCTTGCCTTTTTTGTTAACTTCATTAGAGCAGTTCTGACAACCTCCTAGTGAAATCATAACGTATGAATCTTACTAAGGAAAATAAGTGCCTAAGAGAGTTTTTAAAGGTTCCATGTGCGAACACCAATTGTTAAGGTGTCCTGAACATATTTTACAAGGAAGAAATGCAAATCCTCAGGGCTTACCTTTTCCTTGTAACACTTACCATGTTCAAAAGTGCTAGTGAAGACTAAACTGAAACAGAGGAGTGGCAAAAGACAAAGGGATCATGAGGAAGGCTAAAGCGTTAGACTTGTCTGTGGGAACTGCCTAATGAGCCAGGGAGAAATTACCACAGATAACAGCCTCAATACTCCTTCTTATTCCTCTCACTGTAGGCATCCAGGTCCATCAAGGCTACATTTTGCACAGACATCGACCAGCTGCAGTAAGAGCTATGTGCTGTAGTTACAGAAGCCACAGGATAGCTTGAAATTATTTAATTCCCTTTCAGTTTTACTCAATAGTGTGGTGTGTGGGGGGTTGTTTGTTTGTTTGCTTTAATTTACTCAACAGTGAAGCCGCACTACTCCCCTCCCTGGTCTCAGGAAGGTCGGAGTGTTTCTATTCACAAGCCCCTTCGCAAAACAAAGCTAAAAACATGTGCAAGAAGTGGTACTACCAAAACGATGCTTGTGTCTTTAAAGCCATGAAAATTCTTACCAATGCAATGAATCCTGTAAGGCTTGGAATAGAACCAAACCTTGTTAATATTCTTATATATTAACTTATATATATATACACACTTACACAAGTACTTCATTTTATTACAAAGTTCCTATTTTGGCGAGGAATGGGATTTTCAAACAAAAAAATCTTCAATGACATCATACACTAGACCCTTAGAGTAGCACCACGCTGGTACAAAACACGTTAACTCACCCCACCAAGGAAAGGAAATACACCAACAGAAATGCTCTTACACTGGGCTAGGCAGCAGGGAGAGGATGACCGTCTGGTTTTATTAGTAGATCTAACAGTTTCTAGTAGTTTCACAAAACCTAAGATAACTAAAAGCCAACATATGCTAAACTAAAGATCAGTTCTTGGAAGCCAAGATTTTCTCAGCTTCTGTTCCTGCTGCAATGTGGTTAGTTTTTTGATTAATTCAACAGAAACAAGCATTTGTTTGTTCAGTCAGTTCTCAGACATTTGTACACACACACAGTTGGGATATACATTAAACAGTAAATTAACACATTGACATACTTAACAGGGAGCCAAGTAAAAAAAAAAAGAGAGAGCAGGAGAGAATCATGCAGAAAAAAAAAGGAAAACAACCATTGCCTCCACCCCACAAATTTGGTTCCTGTGTTGACAGAGTCTTCTGTATCTTTCTGTTGCTAAAAAAAAAAAAAAAAAAAAAAGAGTATTTCCTTAAATAAAATTATGACATGCAATTCCTCAGTGGTAACGAATCTCAAATGCAAGCTGTTTACTGAAATAATATCCTGTTTGACACCCATTACCTAATCAGTTTCCACTCAGATGAGATTAACACCTTCCCTAACACCTTTTATCTAGTATCACTATAATGATAAGATAGATACTTAAAATTGTAACTTCTTTATTCCTTCAAATTAGTTGGTGCTTAACAGCAAGGACAAATACTTCTCAGTAGTTGGAAAGGTCTGTTTCAAATTCCGAATTTAATACTTATGTTTACCAGGTCACTCTTCTATTGACATGACACTTCTTCTGAAACTGTGTGTACTGCATCCTCTCCATCCCTCCTCAGTAGCTGTAAGCATATGAACCTTTGAACTATATTCACGACTGACTGACTAGTGTAAATCCAGAACTACAAATCGTTACACACCTTAAAAAAATTCATAAAACATACCTGACTCAATAGCTGTCCGTGAAAAATGTTGTTAACAACATTCAAAACCTGTTTTATAAGTTTTCTTTGAGAAGCAGGGATAAGAGCTGGGTATCTGGTCCCTGTAGTCTCCAGTTCCTGCTGTACTTTATCCAAAAGTTCACAGAGAAACTCCTGAGCATCTTGTTGGGCATATCCTCTGAAGGCTGGAATTAGTCTCCACACAGAATGAAGCATGGCAAAAGGAGACACCAGGGCCCATTTGCCAGACCACATAACCTGGAACAGGGTATGCAGCTCATGACAGAGAGAAATATGTTTTGAACTGGGCTCCTTGGGCTGAATAAGTTCCATACTTTTTGATGCTCCTCCACTTAGTCCAGAGGATAAACTAGGCCGCCTCACAGAATACGATTCCTTTACTTTCTCTTGGTTCTCATTCACATGTAATGTTGAGGCAGCTATTGACGGGTGTTTAGATGAAGATCTTGTTTTACCATTGGTTGCTGTTGCCAGCAGTTCCTGAGTTTGGTTGAGATCAAGCTTTAAAAAGCATTCTCGAAAAATAAGTAAGTGACTTAATACCTGCAGGACAGAATTCATATAGCATGTATTTCCCAGGTTTCTCAGTCCTGTTACCCCAGGAGTCACTGTGGGCCTTCGTTTAATTGGAGAGTCACTTATTTTTTTCAATCTCAATTCATCTGAGGTATATGTCTCTTTCAACTCTGCCACAGATTCCATGTTCTGTGATACTTTTTGAGGCCAAGGTTCTGTATTTGAGGACATTCTAAACTGATTTTGTAAACGACTGCTCTTTCTTGGAGGCATCTTTTCCATCTCTGCTTTCAACTCACGTTTTCGTTCTTGTCTTCTCTTCCTAGCTTTGTCCCTTTTTCTCTCTGCTTCTTCACGACGTCTTTCTTCTTCCAAAATCCTTTTTCCAGTAGGTGTCAGCTCAAACCAGGATCTAAATATTTTGCCAAGGAACGCACGCCGCCGGTGCCAGAGAGCCGTGAACATTCGATCTTCATTCCGCAGCATGGCTTGGGCACCGCCATGTGAAAGGTAGGAATCGTCACTTGTACCCATAGAACGCAAAGTCCTTCCACTTCGAGTAGTGCACTCATAGTTCTGACTCTTGATTGCACTTAACGTGCTCCGCAGCAGTTTCAAATCACCAGTTGCGTTATCATTGAGAACGTAATCGTCGCAGAGATAACAGAAAACATACAGCTCATTTACTTCCAACGCCACGGGGTGACTGCTCTCCTGAAAGTGCTTTAGTGCATGTTCTTCGATGTATCTTCCACATGCCACGTGTGAGCAGCTGAGGCACGCCCACACAGACTCCGTGGTGTTGCAGTCCATGCAATGCCATTTCTGAGGATTGAGAATGGAGTGATCTTGAGCCAGTCGCAGACGTCCTACGTGCTTACACTTATCCATTGTTAAAACTGATATTGCAGAGATATGATGGCAAAACACATCATCCAAATTATTTTCTGTCCATGATATTTCAATCTGCAACTAAAAAAAACCCATAAATAAATTACAGTTAATAAATAGCCAGCAGTAATACTTTTACAGGAGCCGCTACGCCAAATTCATACTTAAGATCATGGTCATCATTCAACCAAGTCCCACCAAACACACGAAGGCAGTCAGTTATGTGCAGCCACATCCATCATCAACAGCAGTTCCACATTCAGACTAAACTGTCTGAAGACCACTGTTCATATTCCCAATAATTTCTGGCTCAGTCAGGACTGACTTTAGGTCTGTTTGGGGTTTTTTTCAAAGGAGCACTCATTTTGTTAAAAGACACTGTTACAGAGTTTGAACACAAACACAAAGTGAGACAGATTGCCCAAGGAACCTGTGGATGCCCCATCCCTGGGAGTGTTCAGGGCCAGTGGCACAGTGGGCTTTGAGCACCGTGGTCCAGTGGAAGGTGTCCCTGCACATGGCAGGGGGCTGGACTACATGACCTTTTTGTTCCCTTCCTACCCACACCAGTCTGTGATCCTGATTCCAAAATTCTTCTATTAATTCTATTCCTAAGCATATAGGTGCAGAAGTGCAAAGTTCACTTAAATTTATTATGTTTACACAGTGCCACAGTTGAGACAAACAGGCTTTATATAACTCGAACCCTTAATTAAACCAAACCTTTAATTAAATCACTGCCCCTCTGTGCTCAGTCAAGCCCATCATACCATTTCTACAATAATGTATCTTAAACAAGTACATTTTAACCTGCCATCCTAATACCTCTGAAAGAGTAACTTGGAAAAGCAGAATTTGATTTCCTAGTAAGACAGAAATACCAGTAGACACCCCACCTTGGTTGCTGCAGACTTTATAAAAACCAGCATTTTGAACCAATCTTTCCAATTCACATCTTGAAAAGATCATTTAAAAATCTAGCTAGCAATGGCTTATATCCTTTATTAAGTCTGTGTGCTTGCATTTGTTTGCTCAAAGCTGCTGGTTTTGCTTTCTCCTATAAGGTACATTTGCCCAAAACAAACAGGCAGGCTCTGATTAGCATAAATTAAAGAGACAGTGATTAATTCTTTACTTTTTTAATCATCATTCTTTGACTATCTCTTGTTCAGATAAATCATGTAGAGATACATGATAATGGTGCTATGACGTGACAGGAAGTGATTACGTTTGATCTGGGGCATTGTGCCCACCACGTCACTGCCTAGAAGGGCCAAGGAGCACCCAGCACCAGGATCATGACGTGCAGTACCTGCCAGATGAAACAGCTAATTCACCTGAGGAGTTCCAAGGGTTTGTCAAATATCCAGGCTATGCCAACTGACACAAGCTATGCCATTAAAAATGCATGCTGTGGTCCTGGCCTAGGCTGCACAATATCAAGGTCCAGGAATCTGTGCTTTACAGATAAGTACAGCATGCTACAAAAGCACTGAGTGATTTACACAACTCTGGATAGAACCCAAAAAGTTATGCTCCAGCTATTATATGCTGGAATAAATATGCTAATATTTATCAATTTTTACAGTTCTGAAATACACAAGAAAAGGTTACTCAGTGAACAGATCTTTAGTGGAAAATAAGCATTAGATAGAGGGAATCCTAACACACAGTGACATGACACCACTAAGGAAGGGAAACAGGTAAAAGGTTGCAGCTGGCGAGGAAAGAAGCGTGAATTTTCATCTGGTACTTACACAAAAACTGTTGTTAAAAGACGTAACAAACAAATGGCTTTGTTTGGTTAACTGCCCCCAGCCAGTGCCAATGCCATGATACAGTACCAGCATAAGAGCTGTAGTAACTCTCTCTAAGCACATAATCAGCAATCTGCACTGCCTGTGCTGTCTAGAGATTATTCTGTAATGGAGAGAAGGTTGAAACAGCTGTAGTGACACTAATATAGTGTACACAGTTTTACACGCCCCTTTTAATCATTCCCATTCATTTTAGCTAAAAGTTTGTCTCCCTCCAGCCCATGCTCACTGCACCAAAGAATTTCAGGCACCATGACCTCTGGATACCCATTCCCAATTCCCAGATCAAGTACCAGCCATAGTGGTCAGAGATCTCTTGTGTGCTATGGTCAACAGATCACAAAAGTAATGGCTCACTTAACTTCTTCAGCTTGCAAGCATGCACAGTATTCAATTCTTCTAAGAGGCAATCTATTTGTAAGCTGCTAATTAGATTCTTTTACAAAAGGCTGTGAATAGGAAGTCTGCTTTTTATATTGTCTTTATAAATAAGACCATTATCAGTCTAAAAACCTATTTACCCCAACAGAGCCGAGCTTTTACAATACTGATAAAATTCACATTAATTTCAAAGTTGGACTACTTCATCCTGGACCACTAAAGTAATATACCCATGTAAAATGCACTGCAGTAATTAAATATGGCATACAGAATTTTAAATGGCAAAGACTCATATTTGTGGTTTTGGGCTAAGAGAAATAGATTCTCCTGCATATAAGTAACAGCCCTTTCCAGCAGACCAGAAAAGAACACTAAACCCTGCCTTGTCCACAGGGCTGTCCCACACAGCAATGCTGTCAGTCAGAGGAGTCTGACAGGTCAACTCTTCCTGGTTTTGTTAAAGTCACTGTGTAAACACTGTGACTTCTTCTTCCTTCTTTTTAATATTATATGGTCAGAATTACCTTTTTTTTTCTCAATTTAAAAACCATTATCAAGACTGAAACTACTCACATGCCTCAGCCTAGGCAGACACTGGACTGAGAGCAGAAGCAGCCTGCTGATTTCAGGACGGCCACTGTGCAAACCAGAGTTGCACAATCAATCTCTTCATGCAAAAGCAACACGGTTCTATGAAAGCCACAAAATCAGCGCCTTGAAGAGAAAAACCTAAACCCCCAGCTCCCCCACCAGCAACCAAGCCAGCATGACATTTTCCCACCTACGTTGATGAGCGGAGAAAGGGTAGGAGGGGGAGGGGGAGGAAACATCCTGGCACGGGAGAAATCCTTCTCTGAAGAAAATGTGAAGAAATCAATATGCAGAGTTTGGTCTAAAAGACTGCAGAAAACTTAGAGTACAAAAGTGAGACCAAGAAAACTGCAGAAGAATGTCAAGCAGCACAACTGACAGCACGAATGTTTGAAGTGCTGAGATTACATCAAATTACAAAATGCAGAAACTGGACCTTACAACCAAGACTTGGCAAAATACAATAACTCCGGGAAAAAAAAA
>VYZS01029543.1:0-60738 GCA_013400695.1 Neodrepanis coruscans | reverse complement strand
CTGGCTACTCCTCCCAGCCAAAATGTAGGCATAGGAGAAAGAGGTTTGTTTTTTTTTCCTTTGTCTTCCCCTGTGGTTTTAACCCAAACCATTACATGATGGTTTTTGCAGTTCTGTTGGTGTTATAATGTTATATGGAATTTTCACTCTTTGCTTTCTGATTATTTCCAAGAAGGAAGGAAAAAAGGAGCATGTAAGCACTGACATACTATCAAGTGCAAAGTGCAGAAAATGGATTTCTGCAGCTTGTTAATATTTTGTAATTATTTGTCCTGTCCCAGCTTGCATATTTGATTTGCCTGAAGGATCTGTGGGAACGTGTGTTTGCCTTCCATCTTATACCATCACATAATTCTGCAGTGAATTAGCTAGGTGACTCACTGGATAATATTGACTCATTTTACTGATGCAAAAGTCATATGATGTCGTCTGCATTTATTTAGAGTCCTTTCACAGCACTTGCTGGCGTGTTTGTTAAAATATGGTTGGTTTGACAGATGTAACAACCTACTTTATAAAGATCTTACTACAAAATTTACAAGACATCATATGTTTTCTCACAAGTGGTAATGTTGTACAGTGTTTCTATAGCAATCGGACAGTTTTGATGTGCTACAGCTAATGTGTTGAAAAGGAATTATTTTAGATGCTTGTGGTTGTATACTAGATAATAAGTCTGTTGTGGTAGATTAAAATTGAGAAATAGGAATGTGATGGTGCTGGTAACCCAGAGTATCCAGTAAAAGCACATTGCAATGTATAACAAATATTTCAAAGCCAAGCCTTGAGGTCTGATAGAATTAAATTAGTGTGGCAATTTAACATGAATCACAATAGTTAATCCCTCAGTGCATGCTGAAGCTGGCACCATTAGCTCTAATTTCCATTGAAGCAAAAGAAGGAGGTCAGTCTAGAACAGCAGCTGGACTGGAGCTGCATATGTCTGTTCCACACATTTATTTCTAGGCTTCAGTTTGTTGCCAGGCTTTGTGCAGCCCCTCAGAGCCAGAGGGGGGCTGTGATAGTGGTACTTTGTCCTTCCTTTCCTTCCCACTACTTCTGTAGAGCAGAGCAGGATGATGGGAGTGGGAGGAGAAGTGCAGTTCTCTTCCCACAGAAAGCTGCCAACATTCAGGGTTAGTGTCTTGGCAGTTTTTCAGGCAACAAGTTTGACCCTCACCCACCTGAGAATTTAGAGGCAGAAGAGAGCAATTTCTCAGTTTGAAGAAACTGGGAGAGAAATTTAAGGGAGAAGGTGCAACTAGGACAGTAGAACAGAGGGCAGGAAATCAGAAAAGAGTAAATAAGAAAGGGGAGTAAAATGCTTTAATAAAGAAAGCAAAAATATTTTAAGGAAGTTAAAAAGCAGAAAATAAGGAGTGTTACCAAGGAGTCTGAAAATTTTTTTACTCTGTGCCTAGAAAGGCTGCATAGACATAGGGTTCCTGTTGAAGAAGTAAAAGAAGAATTGCAGTATGCATGCCCATTTTTGCAATTATTCAGGTTTTGTTGAGAAGGTAACAGTTTCAATATAAAGTCATAAACCTAAAAATTGCGATGTTATTAAAATCAATTCTTACAAATGTATATGTATTTTGTGTAATACAAATACTCTGCTTATGCCTTTATATATTTTTCTGCACGGGATTTATAGAGAAACTGGGTTTATAGGGTTGGCAAGACATGAAAATAATAAAATTAAATAGAAATCATTCCTACATTTTTTCCAATCTAAACCTCATCTCAAAATATTTTTCTGTAGTTCCTCAGTTATATAGCACAGGGTATTCAAAGGCACTAAAGCAGATTTCAGAAACAGTACACGCTAATGCTCGGCGTATGTACAGATCATTGTTTTATCTTCATCTTACAAAGCTGCTTAGAATATCATATCTCTTCAGCCTGAAAATAGTAGCTCTTATACAGCTTTAATTTGCTCTTTATTGCAAAAGAATTTCATAAAGCTTTGCAAAGAAATTGCTGATGGTATTAGAGGCACAAACCCACACAGTTTTGTTAGGGTCTCTGACAGCAGTGCAGGTAGCCCTGAAGAGGGAGCTGTGGAGGAAGAGCAGACAGGGCATGGCAGTACCAATGAGTGCAGTAACACATCACTGTAACACACAGCAATACTTTGTTTTTCTAGTGAAAAAGCAGACAGGAAGACAGGAGCTTTACCAACTGAGTGTTACATCACTTCAAAACAAAGGCAATGAATAACCTGCATCAAAGTTTTCTTCCCACTTACTTGTTGGGAAAAAAGCAAAAAGCATTTTGTTCACTTGTAACATAGGATGGATGTGAGTGGGAGGAGGTCTGGTTTCGCTGAAGTAAATGAGAGCTTTGCTGTTGCCCTCAAGGAAACCAGACCTTTACCCTTTGCTAGATAGTTTAAAATTGCAACAGGCTTAGCAGAGTAATTTATAAATATTGCCATACCTATAATTTAGGTCACTGTTACAACTTTACTCATTTCGAAGAAGTGCAGTTATGAACTACCAAACCAACCTTTTACTCATTTTCGAAATGTCTGTACAAGTTAATTCAAAGTCTATTCTGATTCTCCTATCTGCTTATTAGACAGTATTTTAGTACTTGGAGAGTAATGCTTGCTGTCCAGTTGTGCCTCTTCAGTGAAAATGGCAAATTTAATAAGCTGTGCAGGGGTAGCGAAGGTTCCAAAGTGGCAATACACAGATATCTAGGATAGAGTGGAAAGCAGGGATAGCATATATTTCCCCATCCTCTGCCTGTGCTTGGTTCAAGAACTTCTTGAGCCAGATCAAACTATAAATCCACTGCAACTAATATGAGTAACTAACTTAATCTGAATAGGTTCATGACATAATCTGATCAGACAGATATCAACATAAATACATATTTAGGTGCAATCCATAGCCTATAAGTCCATAACCTGTTACAAGTTGATACTTATGCTTAGTCCAGTGTTTAACTAAGGTGTCCCAGGTGTCTTTGGTGGAAGAACGAATTCTGTCAGTGAGGCCGTCACCATTTTGGAAGTACTTGCGAAGAGATCTTTGACACGCTTTGAAATTGGTAGAGTTGATTTCTTCAGAGTATTTAAAAAATTACTATAACTAGTAATTGGTTACCAGCTCTGTGTTGATTATTTTACTAAGCTGTGAATAGGCAACAGCAGACCCCCTTAGAGGAAGTAGAAGGAATCTTGTCTTTCAAGAGAAAAGCAAAAATGAAATTATTACATGAAATTATATTGTAAGGATAAGTGTTTGGGTCAGGAGAGCCTCTGCAGGGAAGGAAAACAAGTAAGATGGCCTGGAAAGTCCCTTCATTGCTGCTGTTGGATTCTTTGCCTATTAAACTCTTGGGTAGAATTGAGACTAGTTCTTCTTCATAAAATAGTCCAAATATTGAATAGTTTTTCCTACTTTTCTGCATTAAAATGTTATTTTTTTTTAATACTGTGATAACAGCAAGTTTAGAATTAGACTTGCTTTCCATGCTGATACAGCAGATACATGGAGAGACAAACTCCCTCTTAGAAAGAACTTCTTCACAACAGTGTTTGCTTTTCCTATGTGTCTGCATAGTACTTAGTGTGTAAGTCTGATTGCTCAACATGTGGTTATACTTCAGATATATTTTAGTACTTTCTATTTACATTGTTCAGTTGTTTGATGTCTCTGGCATTATCTGAGATATCTGTCAGCTTGCAGTTTATTTCTTGCCACAAAAGAATTGAAAATTTTGTTCTTGCAGCATTGTGGCTGGTGTGTGGTAGCAGGACAGAGGACAGCCATGCACCCTGCGCATTTGTCTGCTTATTTATGTTAGATTTATGTCACAGCTGGAAATTTCAAAAAACAGTGCCTAGAGTTGGGTTCTTAGTTTCTTATCTGGAGTCCGGTCTAAATTATCCAATGAATTTCCTGCAGAGAGGGATAACCTTTTTTTCTTGTTACTCATGTTTTTTTGGAAACCAGGTAGGGCTACTTATGGATCCACAAATTAACAAATTTGGAGAGAAATGTGAGCCCAGGTTGTAACTGAGACCAGTTCGGCTTGGTCTGGGACTCGATATGCTTTTGTGTCCATGAGCAGAGCAGAGGATGGGCAGGACTCTAGTGCTTTGGATGCTTAGGTGTTGGGCTTTGTGTGCCTGAGTTCCAGTGATGGCCACATCTGTGTCCAGAGACACTGTTTCACACAGTCTAGTCCCCACTGTTGCACAGATTACAAAGAGATGCATTCGTGCTCTCTGATTGTTTTACTTTGTTCTTTTTTGTGGCATGAAATAAATTAGTTTCTTGCCTTTTGTACAACAAAATTTGTTAAAGCATGTTGGCAAAAACTCTGTGGGCTTTGGCATGTGTAACACTGGAATAGATGTTGTGTGGTCTCCTCTGGCTAAACCTCTGTGACGTGGGTTTATGCACTTGAGGGAAGCTTCTGTTTGTAACCCAGCAGGTCCCTTCCGGCCCTAAGCTGGAAAAAATGGAAGCACAGAGTTCACATATCATTGCTTACTAGTCTGAAATGTGTATCCTCCAGAAACTGTAGTGAGCTGTGTATTTTTGACAACATGTGAGCACCTGGCCATGCAGAAGTGTGGGAAGGACTCTGGGCTCTCCCACTGCTGTGCCACTGACCACCTTCGAGTCCTTCACTGCCGCTGCTGGTTTTTCAGGCACTGGTTTTGCTGCTTCTCAGGTGTCCCTCTTGAATCATGAGTCAGAGTGAGTGCAAAGCAGGTGAGCTCAAGGAGTAAATTGGCATCTACTGAGCAATCTGGCTATTGCTGCTATCACAGAACCACAACATGAGTCAGGTTGGAAGGGACCACTGGAGGTCATATGGCCCAATCTCCCTGCTCAAGCAGGGTCCCCCAGAGCATGTAACTGAATTGTGGCCAGACTGCTTTTGAGTATCTCCAGGGAAGGAGATTAGAGTTGGTATAAAACTAACACAGCTATGTCTGAGGTTACACTTCAGTAGCAGCCATATCCTTGTATTAGGGATTTGTGTCCAGAGGGCTAGAGTTTAACTAGTACTACTACCAGTACTGGGTATTTCTCTTCCAAAGGATATTATGTGCCTGCTCAGGGGCATCCTGCTTAGCAAATAAGCTTGTTAAGCTTCAGAGGGTCAGAACGGTTTGTTTTACTCATTTTCTCTTGATTGTAACCAGTAATTGCAAACTGGTAATTAGCATTCTCCAAAACGCCTTAGAAAATGAATTGTATCGTAGCTTACCTTGACAGCAGTAAATCATTGTTGATGTGCTGTTAACCAAGGGACCAACTGCACCCTTAAACTGTTGTGAAGTCTGTTTGACCCAGGTCACAAATTTACAGAAATGTGTGACAGGCATACATCTGGAGGGACTGCACACTCCTCCCCTCCCCTCCCCTCTGAGACGTCACCAAGGTCATGTCACATTGGATGTTTTTGCATCATTGCTTTCATAGCCAGTCAATAGTTTCTGACTCCAAAATCTATTGACCAGCTGCTTATTGGATGGGAGGTAATTGCATAAGCTAAAGGGGAAAGGGGAGAGCATCCACTGGGCTGGGCTGGCATCCTGAGGGGGCAATTTCAGCATGCACTCCTCGTTAGACATTCAGATGTGTTGTGTAATGCTGTGTATTTATCTGGCACTTGGCAACCTGGTTATAAAAAGTAAATTTTAAGAAGTATGAACTAAACAAAGACAAAAATAATGTAAATGTTTTGAAGGACATAAGTTAACATAAGCTATATGCTAAAGAAAATACTATTATTTTCTTGTAAAAATAAAAGTAGTTCTTGAGACTTGTACTATTATTTCTATATTTTTGTACTATCTACTGAACTAAAGGTTCAGCAAAGGGTGACTAATACTGTAAGAATATTGTAATGAGTTTTAATTAATACTTTGCAATTAAAATCAGAGACAGTATGAAGTAGATCAGAAAAAAATCTTGGGGGAAAAAAGTCTACTGCAAATGGAGTTGCTTTGTCTGCTGTTCCTCATAGTGCTATTAACAAGGCACGATACTCTAAGGCACGTATTCTGTGATTCTGCAAGTTTTCCTGACTCTGCACTTAGTAATTTTGCAAACCTATTGTTTCATTAACACTAGCTTTTGTACTTAGGATTCTGTCTTGAATTAGGCATACAAGAAAGGAAAGAAGGAAACTAATTTTTTTTGTTCTTTGCTGTTACCTTCTGTTTGTTGTAGCAGATTCTCACTCTAAGTCTGCATAGTCCAGGCAAACTTACTGTCACAATTCCTGCAGAAACAACTATAAAATCTTTTAGTTTAGGAGGTACCTCAGAACGTCTCTAGTCCAACCTCCTCCTCAAAGTAGCATCAGCACCAAATTCAGACCCCAGGGTTGTGTCAGATCTTGGAAAACCACTGAGGGCAGTGACCACAAAACTGCCCTGGGCCCCAGGGCTTAGTTATCCTTGTGGAGAAATGTTTTCTGTTAGGTTTTGTTTTGCTTATTTTTTTATTACTTCTTTGTTTCTTGTTCCCTTGCTGTGCCCCTTGACAAACACCCTGATTCCGTCTTGCTGATGTCCATGTAGATCCTGCCAAGTGTCTCAGCAACTTCACACAGGGCATGTGCTCCCTGCCCATCTTGTGTCCAGTGGCTAGGCTTGGTGGAGTTATCAGTTACCAGTATCCAGTAATCTTGTACTGGAGGACCAAAAAGTAGACACAATATTCCAAGTGCAGCCTAAAAGTAAGGAAGGTAATAGGTGCACTGTTTGATAACTTTTTGGTCCCCCAGAAGTTAAATTACTGTAACTGCTTACAGAGTCCTTATGAGAGTGACAATTCAGAATTTGTTTCTTTGTTATCTTCAGTTTAGAATCGTTCCCACTTCCTTATCAAAAATCTGCATTTAACTGCTTTTATGCTCATGCGTGGGCTTTCTTTTATAGAGAGTTGTTTGCACCGAGTTGCAGCATCACACTTCCATTGGTCCAGCTCTGGTAAATAAGGAAGTTGTGAAATGATTCCTGCAAGTGTTTTATCATATTACTGAAGTAAAAGGGAAACTATATTCTGGAAATCAATAGCTTTCAAGAAGACTGAAGGGTTTGCTGAATGACTTAACTGAAAATAACCATTCAATGTTATATTGTGGATGTGTGGTCCTGGGATTTATAAACAGGAGTGTACTAGTGTAGAGGCTGGTTATTACTACTGAAAGAAGCATCAGTTATCATCTCCAGCTAAGACAAGTAAGGGGTTGCTGGAAAAGGAGAGTCAAAAATGAGACTTAAAAGTAACTCCAAGTCTGCACTCCTTAAGTGCCATTCCCTGCAGAGAGTGTTCGATGCCATAGATGGAAACCTTGAGGTACAACTCTCCACCATTATAATCAGTGAGAACAAATTTCCATTAAGTAAGTTTTTAAACTTTTACACAGAATAAAATCACTAGATGTGGAAGAGCCTTACTGAGTTTTGAAGTGGGTGTTAATTTGCCTCTCCTCTAACCGGCAGGTACTTAAAGATTAAACTGATGCAGTTCTTGACACAGCCCAAGAGTCAAGAAACTCCTTTTGTTGTGACTGTACACCATTAGGAAAGAATAGTTTAATATTTATCTGTCATAATTTCATACTAATTTTAGAAAGTGGGAGAGATACACTTTCTGAGCTGTTCTGCATGGTGTATACAGGAAAACCAGAAGATGGAATTGCTGATAAAAAACATTTGCCTTCATGTCTTATATTTACTATAGCCTATTTACATGTCCATTCTTTATATGAACAAACATGTGTGTACATTGAGTATATATATGGAAAAGCACCAAACTGGTGAGTCATTGTATCCTGGTTTTATTGGTTTTTGCTTCTGTATCCTTTTTATTTTCTAAAATTGTTTTCCTCTGGTTGTGGTTGAATTGTCAGTTGGCATTAACACACACAGTGGTAAAATTAAGAGTAGTTAGAGGCTGGCTTGCCAGGACTGAGCGTAACTGAAAAATAACAGTGTTCTAAGCTTTTGACACAGAGCTCAGCAAGGGCAATAAATTAACATTAAATCGGCAAAGACATTAGCTAACAGTCTGTTACATGTTGGCTGTGCCGTAGAAACCGTAAAGGAAAGGTGAGAGTGTCTGATTAGGTTATGAGTGTATGTGGAACAAGCACTGGTGCAGCAGAAATGCTGGGTTATCTCTCTCATCCTCTGGTGCAGAAGGAGGGTCACAGATGGGTTTGTGAGAGGCAGCACACGCCTCCCAGCCGCAGGAGCAGCACCAGGCCACGTGCTGGGACATGCAGTGTCCTTGCCCAAAGCAGCTGTGCTGTGCGGAGTGAGGGGCAAAGCGTCTCATCCTCCCTGGGCACTGTGCACAGGGCTTGAAGATGGAGGAGGGCCACGGTCCTCCTTCTGCCATGCAGAAACAACCTGGATTTCCAGTGAGGGTGTGGCTTGAATTAGGCGCTAGCACTGCTGATGCTAAATACTTCGGGAGCTCATGGGGCTTTGCTTTAGTTGAGGTCTGTGGTGTTGCTGTGTTGTTTTATGTTTGTAACTATTTGGTTTTTTATTTTAGTATTTTTCATAGTACTAAATCATGCATTTCAGACTACCATAGACCCTCTAACTGAAAAGGCTGTGGTAACAGCCAATGCCTTGTACACCAACGTTTGTGTTTCTGTTTTGAGCCCACAAAGGAAGTAGCCTCATTTCCGTGCTTGGCCTGCAACTCTGTTTGTGGTGTCAAAGTGTCTGTTACCTTTTATTCAAGTCCTTTCAGAAAATTTAATGTTGAATTGTAGGGAAATCTATGTAATTGGTAAAGCCTATTTGTAAATCACACTGAAGGTTTTTTGCTATTCCTATTGAAAGTACTGCCTAATTATATTATACCCACTTTACAAAGAAATTTAAACTTAATAAAATGGAAACAGCAAATACAATTAATTACAGCAGACAAATATTTAGAGCATTTCCTAACAGTAGAATTTTAGAATAAACAACACCGTAGACCCACCAAAATGAACTAATATTAGTTTAAACACACGCTTCACTTATGTATTGCATGCACAGGCTGCTGTTGCTAAGGGTGCTGCATAAAACATTAAGGATAAACCTTTCACTAGTAACTCTCAGTTGATAGTAAGTGAAGAAGGGTTTCTTGAGCACACTCATTTCTGAACTGTGCCTCTGGTTAGTTTACAGAGGCTTTTAATCTAGTAGGTTTGAGAAGTAGTTCAAGAGATTTTTAATACCTCTTTTTCAATATTTTTAAACTATTACTTAAAGCTTACAAAAAATTTGATTTTTTGGTGGAAGAGTAGTTAACTGAGTCCATCAGTTTGTCAGTGAACGTGTTGGGAAAGATGATCTTAAAAGGTACCTCATCGGTTTCCTTTTTCAGAATCAGAGAAAAAAATACACTCCCTTTCCCATATGTTGTCTTAGAAAAATGTTTTCCCACTAATACAGAATGTTTCCTTTCACAGTAAAAGAAAATTTAAAAATTCTTCAGCCTGAACTTGGCAAAAAATTTCACTGTCTAAAGATGCCACCACCTGTTGCGTGCTGAAGTGTTTGCTCTTAGGGGAGCTTGCTGCTTCCAGGTACTGCCAAATATATTTTGATACTAGAAATTATAAAGAAGAAAATTAATTACACAGCTCTTTGGGTTCTCACATGGCTTATGATTCATTTCCTGAAATGTGTGACTGCATTTGGACTGGTTTTGCCCAGGCTATGTGTGCCATGCCAACATATAAAGCTATTTTAAGAGTTTTCTCTACTCACTGGCCCACTGAAGAAGCTGGGAGATTTGTTTGTTCATATAATATATTTTAAATATGCAAGCATAAAATTGCCAGCATAAGAGAATCCTAGCATAAGATTAGCTCAGTTAAAATTAGGAGGGCCTTAAAAAATAAATTACAGTAGTCCTGCTTGTACAGAGTTTTGGACAGGTTACCATTTAGTCATCATTAACAGTCATGTGCTTGGGTTTTTTCCAGACTTAGGCAAGCCCTGCAGAGATCAGAGAATAAAAATACCTTTGCAGTTTCCTGCATTCCTCATCAATCCCCATATGATTACAGCACCACTGAGAATTTAAGAAAATCAGTCTAAAAGAAGAAAATTAGGTTTGAATTTGATGAATCAGGAACTGAATTAAATTGCTATCTTATCTATCGTTTTTCTGGTTTTACAATAGGAGGAAAAGGTCACTTTAATTAAAGATCTGTAGTTTTATTCAGACATTTATTTAAATAAATTAATCAGGATGCAGAAGAGGAATCTGTATTCCAGCCTTTAGCTATGGCTTTTTTCCTGCACTGTTGCTATGGAGAAGCATATAAATATTTGTATTACAAACTAATTTTACTTCACTTATGGATGGCATAGAAATACAGATAATAAAGTTGTTGTGATGTTTTTATCATACAGAGTAATGTTTTGGAATGGGTTCAGGCATAAATGAGAAGCAAAGGAAAGGTAAAAGATGCTGTGTTAATAAAGCAGCCAACATCTTTCTGTCCCAAGTTGTGTAATAGAAATTCAATGGAAGTGTCTGCTTCATTTGCAGTTTCCTCTTTTCCATTTTTTTTTCTGTAGTGTTATTAGGTGTTTGTCTTTCTAACAGCTTGTAATGATGCCTTAGGGTTCTGGCCCATGTGTATAAAATCAAGTACAAGTGTAAAAAAAAAGAACTTCAGCTCAGTAATACACGTCCATTGTCCACTGGGGGGACGATACAGAAACCACACAGCTGCTCAGGAGTTGGAAGCTGCATAAATTGTTTCTTCAAATGATCACTCACATTTTTTCATGTCCAGCCTTTTTCTTGTCTGCCGAATTGCCTCAAAGGAGGCAGTGATGCTGGACAAACCAGCCTATGGCCTCCTGAATTCCAGGAGTGCTGTGCGTGTCCTTGCCTCTGCCCTTCGCTCTGTCCTTGGGCTGTTCGCCTTCCTGTGACTGTTGTCTCTCGCTCTTTTTCTTTGGGGACTTTAGTCACTGTGACTATTCATTAGTACATCAGGGTGGCTCCGGCCTTCTCCAGACGTTGCAAGACCCTTGGATGACAACCCCAGGTGGTGTGTGAGAGACACCTTTGGCACAATTTAAATTCCACTCTTGTTGCCTTTCTAAGTTCTGGGTTATGAAACATCCTCTCTAACAAGAAGCTTCACAGAGTGGCTCTGGTTTCTCTTACTCAGCAGATATTTTTAACACTTGGGATTATTATCCTGCTTTCACGTGGAGATCTTTCCAGTGACATCCTAAGATAATGAAAAGAAAGCTGGTTAACAACAGGATTGGAAATAACATGTATTGCAGTAGCAATACATGCTACCCGCTTCTTATGTCACAGTATGTTTTTGTTAAATTCAACAACAAAAAAACCCAAACAACAGAAAAAAGAAATACTGAATAAAATACTGAATAACAGTTAACAGATTGGTGCAGTGAGAAATAGGGGCAGCAGCTGTGTCAGTAGTTCAGTGACCTTTTAAAATCCCTTAAAAGTTTAAATGTTTAAGGCCAGATGAGTTTTATGTAGGACATTATTCATCACAAAAAGACTTAATTAAGATACAAATTGCAATATTTCCTGAGTCTTGGTGGGAAAGGCAATACCTCTGTTAAAACTGTGTCTTTTACAAAAGTCATGCATAACAGACTTGTGGTTTTTGTTTTCAAATACTAAAGCTCAAGCTTTTTTTTTATTTGGTGTAGTTTTATTATTCAGTAGGATTTGGAAGTGTCCTGCTTTCAGGTTTTGCTGGTTTGTGTAGTTCATCTTGCTGCTGCTGCTGGACTTAGTGTATCTTTTCGTTTTCTTCTTTTCTCACAGCAAATGAAGCTGGCAGCTGAGTCACTGAAGGAGTAAACACAGAGGAATGAGGATGACTAAAGCAGTCACATGTGAGCGTGTGTTTGTGATGATGTGTGGCTCTCAGTGCACACTCCACCATCTACTGAGTAGGTGGCACCTGCTTATGTGAAAGTTGGTAAATAATCTTTGCCTGATGCTGTAAAAAATTATATTTTCTCCAGCTCTCTTTGTTTCTCATATGCAATTGTTTGTGAAGTCAACACCAAATAAAGCACTCCAGCTTATGCCAGGTCTGGTTGAAATCTGCCAGACTCACTGTGCTTTGAGTGACTGAAAACAGATCCTGTGATGAAGCATCCAGAAGCTAACTCAAGTTTTCAGCTACAACTATCTAAAGGAAAAAAAAAAAGTAGACTGTTATTTAATTGACAGTGTACTGTCCCTTTGGGGTTATCGCCCCTTTTGCTCCTGTATTACAGTAACTAATCCTGTGTTATTTCAAAGACTTGCTTATTAGCTACTGTTTACCCATAGCAAATTAATTTAAATATTTTATACACTGCAACAAACATGTATTTCATTATGTGATCTGAGAAATAGTTGAACATAAATATCATAGAGTATGCATTATATGCTCCTGTGTGCTGGTTCTCTAAATAAGCCCCAATTTCTCCTTTTCTTTTCAAAAACTAAGTAAAAGCATTCATTAGTAGTCAGATTGCTGATCAGTAATTTATGAATTGTATTTATTTCTTAATTTACATTGGATTTTGGTATCACTTCCCTAGATCTTAAAATGCAGTATTGAGTGGATCTTCTGGTTAAATGAACTGACAGTAACAGATCAATTAAACTTCATAGTTGATATACCAGTACTTGTGTATGTAGTGAATATATGACTTTTTTTTCCTTGCACTCCACACAAATGGAGTTTTCTTCATGTTTCATTGTTTCTGACAAGAGTAGGACCAAAATCTATGGTGTTTGCTCCTCTCACCTTGGGACAGTTTATTTTCAGCTGCTGTTACCTTCATTTTTGGTAGATATAAGTTATCTGTATGGAAAAATCTGCTATTCTCATAATGAAGGCATTTGCCTGCTTTACACATTCCAGATTTCTGCCACAGGGCCCCCACCACAGAGTAATATAACTAAGCCAAAATAATATATTTTGTCTGGAATTTAAAATTAGGATTTCTGAAGCTCTGCAGGAATGACCCAGTAAGAAATTACTCTATTCCCTTGGGAAGAGGAGCAAACATGTGCTACAGGTGCTGTCTCTGTTCTTGCTTCTCCCACTGTTAGTCCCCCACACTGCTACTATTTCAGGGGTATCTCCTGGGCTGTTTCTGTTTCACAGTCTGATTCGAAGCTGTGGCAGGGTTGTGGCTGCACAAGCTCTGCCCTGGGAGTCTCCAGGGGGAGTATGTCACCCTTCCTCTAGTGCTGTAGAGATCCCAAAACCAAAGCATTTTTAGGAGGGGACCAGAATGTTCTCCATGAAAGCTCCTCAGCTTTGCATTGTCTTGCCCAGTTTGATCTGAAGTTGTTCAAGTTTTAACTGCCTAGTCACTGTTTTTAAGTGAGCAGTTCATGAGAAGAAAAATCTACCAGTTCCTGGTGGAGTATGTTCTTGTGAGCTTGTCATAGCCCTTTTGAAGGGATTCTGCTGGTCTCTTAATTGGTGCTGGTTTAGGAGCACAAACTTGCTGTGTTTTACGGATGGCAACTATATCAGGTTGGAATAACTTCTCAGATGGGTTGAAAAGAGAATTGTGTCACATGTCAACTGCATCACAAGAAAAAAATGAAGTCCACTTCTGCAAAACTCACTGTGTTTTTCCTTGTGGTGTCCATTTCTTCTCCTGTTTTCTGTAGACCAACAGGAAAACCTCTAGTAAAGTTTAAGTACCCCGTGACATCAGTCATGTTAGCTGTTGCCCTTGCCTCAGGCAAATCCCTTCACTTCTGCTTAGTCTCCTTACCTATCAGTGGAGATAATACTGTTCTTTAGGTGGGTTCTCCCTCTACATCTAGTAGGTATGGAGGAATTATTCTTTTATGTGAGTGAGAAGTATGGGACTGCTTTGTTTTATAGGGATTAAAGTTTGTTCCACATACTTGGAGAACTTGTTTTAGCAGCACAGATGTTACTCAGCCATGACAAAATGTGTTTCTGTCCTAAAGAGAACACACTTTAGCCTGCTCAGAAATGTTCCCTCATAGTGCCAAGTACTGAACTGAAATTTAGCCCCTATTCCTCTGTATGCAGCTCTTTGTCCTTTTTCTGGAGAAGGTTGTTTCATACTGTTGAATACTGGGTTTTGGTTTGTCTTTGAGGATTTTTTTACATTTATTTTCATTTTTCACTTGAGAGAAAAAAAACATTTCTGTCTGTGCTCTTGAATGTGTTGTTTCCTTTCTGCTGAAGGTGCATCTGTAAAAATTGTGGGACACCAGAGATGAAACTTACTGACCAAAATCATTTGTCAGATGAAAATATTAGAAAGCATAAGATATTTACCAGTAACCACCATTCACAAGCTATGGAATCTGAATGTCTGTTCCCAAGGTCCGTGGCCTGGCTCCTCACACAACTGAGAGACCCTCACACCTCTGAGACAGCCACGGCTCTGGCCTTTCAGGAGTGCAGGCTGATGGATGCAGATGCAGGGCAGTTCTTTCGAGGCCTGAACGTATTACATTTCATCTCTAGGCTCAAGCTTTAGGGAGAAACAAAGGATGAATGGAGGGATCCTGTTGGGAAGATGACTGTGTGGGAGTAACCCATACCTATCTGTTCTGACTTGGATTTTACATGTCGTTGGCAGCAGCAATAACAGCCAAGAAAGCTGTGTTCAAGGAGAAGAGCAGTCATAAATCATTTCCTGGTGATACAAAAATTCCCTCATCAGGTTCATTGTGAGCCACAGGTGTAATTTTGTGGCCCAGAAGCATCTGGTGACTCAAGATTTCTACTGTTCACCTCCCCTGAACCTGAGGACAGTAGAAAACACTGGAATTGTTAAAGAGGAAATTGTAAGCGCAAGCAATTACAGGTATTTTAGCCTACCTGGACCTGAGGGAATTGATCTTGAATGTCATTCATAGAATTTACTTCCTTATTCATATAAACAAAGCTTGTGGGAACCACGCCTACTACTACTACATGCTTTCTTCAGGAAAGTTCTCCCATGTCTCTCCCAAGAGCTGGAGGGACAAGTGCCAGTGTCAGGCAGGAGCTGACAGCAAGGCCTGTGACTCAGCTGGCAGCCCTCAGGTGTGATGCCCTGAGAGAGGAGGGATCTCTGTGTACCCCACTGCTCCATAAAAAGCACCCGAGTGATGGCCTCTGTCACCACCAGAGTGATGAGTGTGATGCTGAGCCTGCTGTAAGAGGTGATCAGCCCTGGCTCCCAGCTCTGCAGTGCTGAGCCAAGCCTCTCCCAGGCTCAGGGGATGTGCACAGAACAGCCCAGAGAGAAAACTAGATCATTCTGGCCTGTAGCCCCAGCCTTGTATTTCTCAAGAGTAGTGAAAGGGGAAAAATAGAAAGGTATTACACAAGGGTTTGCTGAAATTAATTGCTGAGGAGATCTGACATGACACATCTGATAACCTCATGAAGTCCATACAGACCTCCTGTGCTTCTCAGGCCTCTAAATACAGAGTAATTCTTCCACCCTATGGGAAAATAGAGGTAATTTTCTCTTTATTGACCCCTACTATAATAAGACTCTGTCCCTAATACAGGGTTCTTGACTTCTAGAAATTGGTGTCANAGCCTTGTATTTCTCAAGAGTAGTGAAAGGGGAAAAATAGAAAGGTATTACACAAGGGTTTGCTGAAATTAATTGCTGAGGAGATCTGACATGACACATCTGATAACCTCATGAAGTCCATACAGACCTCCTGTGCTTCTCAGGCCTCTAAATACAGAGTAATTCTTCCACCCTATGGGAAAATAGAGGTAATTTTCTCTTTATTGACCCCTACTATAATAAGACTGTCCCTAATACAGGGTTCTTGACTTCTAGAAATTGATGTCATTTGTAATACATGCAGATAGGCCAAACTGAGTCAACTTCTTACAAGTAATTACAATTTAGAATTTAAAAAAATAAATAGCCAGAGCCTGTGGTTCAGGGAAAGAGCAAGCTAAAACAGTTGCAGAGGCTGCTTGGGAGCAGGGCAATGCAGGGCAATGTTGGGGAGCCACACTGGCTGCTGCCAGTCCACAACTGAGAAATGAGTCACTGTTACGGTTTCCCAAGTACCGTCATGTCAAGGTGTTATTACTCAAACACGTTTTATTGAAATCAAGTCATAATTTGGAATTAGTGACAGACAGATCAGTTCTGATTCATTCACATAAACTTCACCATGGGAAAGGCTGTGAGGCTGGCTGAGTTGTCTCTATTGTTTGGAACATTCCGGTTTGCCTGTGTTCCATTTATTACCAGTCACCTGCATTGAGACTTCCCTATAACTACTGGCACATTCCTTTAGTTGCTCATGAAAAAGCCTTAAAAAAATTCTGCCATTAAAAGAAATCTGGCCTGCAGCTACCAGCTACTGCAATGTTACTGCTTGGCCTTGCAGTTCTGCCTGGAGAGCAGTAATGTATCTGTCATACCTTTCCTTGCTTGGGACACAGTCACAGCCCTGTGAGTTCCTTGGCCACTCCTTGTCTTCTACCGCCTCCAGCCCATTTTGCACTGACTGGAGCCAGAAAGCTCTTCAGCAGTGGCGAGGCCCCACAGCTGCACAAGCCCACAGGTACAACTCTGCACAACTCTCCAGGCACACAGCAGCATTAATGGCATATATTCACATAACCTGTTAGACACCATTAAACCCCGCCCCCGTCCATACTCTCTTTGGGTGGCTACAGTTTGTGCTCCAGGAGCACTTAACTCACAAGCTCTGTGTTAAATCACTGCAGCAGTGCAGGGTGTGCTCCAACCACAGACACCTGAGGGGGAACTTGTGCTGTGCACAAGACAAGCCCAGAAGCCACCTGCTCACAGGCCCCCCTGTGCACAGCACTGCTGCTTGTGCTGGTGGGGCAAAATGGGCTGGCACTGCTGCCCCTCCTCAGCCTGAATGGCTTCTTACATAGCCTTGGAAAAAGTACAGCAGCAAGCAGCATCACTCTCCTAACTGCACCCTAAGGCACAGCAGTTGGTAAGTGATGGCTTATGTTGGTGGGTTTTTTACTATTACCCATTTTATGTTGCAAAGAACAGTACTGAGTTAGGTTTGGTTTAACAACATTCAATCTATACTGGTAAAACTTCAACTCATACCTTCACAAATACTAGTTTACAGGGTACCTGTGCAGATTGGCATACAACCCATCAGGCCATCTAACAAGGACAGCCTGAGAGCAATGAAGCAACCTCCTTCCCCCAGGAGTGATGTCAGGGCTGGGAGAGGTGTCTCTTTCCTCCTGGGACTGTAACAGACACGTGTGGCTGAGGTGAGACTCATCCAAGTAACCTGGGCACACACACAGCAAACATTTTAGCTGAGACTGAAACCCCTCGTGTCCTGTGTTCCAGAGCTGCCAGAATGGCACCAGCTAAGAGGGTTTAAGCTGCACAGGTGTAGTAGCCCACGTATCCCCAGCTGAAAAGCAGGATGTCAGGTTTACTAAACCATTTAGGCCATTTTGAAGTTCTGCCTGAGGAACAGCTACCACAACCTTTAGACAAAAAGCTCTTCTAGCAGATGCCAACTGTGACAAAGCCCAACTGAACAAGTTTGATCTATGCAAGAGAATAACTCAAAGTTCGCAAATTAATGTTCATCCGTACGCAAAGTTGGAATCTCGCAAGGCAACCAGGCTGACATTTATACTACTTTCTACTTTAATTTGTGACTCTCTGTGAACTCGACCAGCACGGTGCCCTGTGAGCCGCTCAGCACCTGCAGCACCACATCCTGGCTCTCTGAAGGTGCTGCAGGTGGGCACTGGGCCTAGAGCCAGTGCCAACCTGACACACTGAACACCAGGAGAAACAAACCGCATCCACATGCAAAGCATCGGTTATGCATCAATCAGGATATCACTTTTATTAACTGCATTTTCCATTTCTGTCGCACACCATGAATGTTTATACAATGAAAAAGCCAAACATTGCTGGAAGCAATAAGATCAGCTGATATTCCTGTACCCTCTTAACACATATACATGGATTCTTTCTTGGTGAGAAATTTTTATACTTCTGTTCATTAATTCTGCTTATTTAGACTGCTACTCTTAAAATTTGTGTCAAGATTGTCACATCTTAAATACAGATTAAGTTGCTAGAGGTACATTTTTTTATATATATATTTATATACACACATACAGAAAAATACAAGACTAACTGTTTTTCCACAATATTTACTTTATACACTACTGCAACTATATGCAACTCAAAGACACGTTAAGGGGTACAAGAAACTGTTTACTTGCTCTAAATAGTTTGGTCCAATATTATCTTAATGTAGTGGTTATTCTTGCCCTTCCTTTTACGTGACGACATAACACGACGTACACCACATGCACAGTCATTCACCTAGCAACAAATGGGAACAGGACAGCACTCAGACTAACACATCTGTACACCCAGGGGTTCAACCAGCCACACACAACTATAAGGCTATAATACAACTATGCAGCATAAATGGTCAACACTGCTGTTCTAAAGTGAGCACCATATATAAATATACAGTTGTATATAAAAACATTGGAAACAAAATACACCTGGGGTTAGTTAAAAGGTGCCATTCCAAGGCTGTACATAATACCAGGAAAGAGTATTTACAATACTTGGAAAAAAGCTGCAACAAATAAAAGTTTATTGCCAATGCCCTTTATGAACTCGTCTCCTACGTGGATGTTATGCTCACTGTCTGTGAACTGCACATCTCGTATCTGGCCCTTGGTAAGATCCCTGCTCAAAAATTTCAAGCAAATATGTTCTATGGCTTCACCCACACATCTACTCTTGTAGCTTTAAACTAAACCTCAAATAGAGTTTAAAAACTTAAAGAAGCAAAACACTTATCTTTTTTGCCTTGTTCAGGAAGCAGAACCCCTGGGTAGGCTCGCCAGGAAGGACACCCCATGCAGCAGCTTAGACTCTCTGAAGTCTTTCAGTAATGAAAAGAGCTGTCGTGAGCTGTAGACATCCTGACTGAGCGTAACGCCCTTCTTTGGTGCTCTGCTCCCTCCGTGGCAGACGCGAGCCGCGCTGCTTTTGACCGTTCTGCAAGTGTTACAAGATGCTCAACAGTGTCAAACTCCTCTTGGACACCCAGGGTCTGCCCAGGGCGCTGCTACATAGTACCCCCAGTTTCACTAGCATTGCTTAGAAGACCCAGTGCACAGCATGAAAAAATAAAACATTCTTGCCCTTCCCAAAACTAGGAATCTGCAATATATTTTATTCTAGATAATAAAATTCCACAAAGTTAATTCATCTGGTCAAAAGTATCCTTTTGTACAGAAATACTCTAAATCAAGACCTTGCCATGGCAATGGGAAACCCAACAAAGAAGGCTGAGAGCTGTGAAAGAAGCACTTTCCTACAGGCTATTTTAAATGGACTCTATGGAAAAGCCTTGTTACTGAGGGAAAATAAGTGATGTACATGTGGGGAACAGCAGTATTTTAAGTCTTAAAAAGAATGTAACAACAAAAATGTGAATCAAAATAACAGCTTCAATGTGAATCCAATTAAATAAAGGTTTTCCATCCCTTATTGCCTGCTGGAAACTCAGGAAGGGGAGGAGAGCACGGGAGAGGGTTTAAAAGGTTAAAACCTAAAATATTAAATGTCATGATATACTACTAACAAAAGTAATTCATACAAATACTTTATTTTCAGTTAGCATGTAAAAACTCAGAAGTAGAGTTAATAATTTACCTTTGTTATATTAAAAAAGATTGTCTGCTTGTAATATTAACATATTTCTATGGGAGAAAGCTGCCTTACAAATCTACTTGCCTTTTTGTTTTTTAAAAGAAAACTGCCTCTAGCAAAACAAGATCTTTTCAGTTTGATTTTTGAGCCACAACTTTATCCGTATCATAGCTTAAGACAAATAGGTGTGGGTTTAAAATCATATTTCAAGATCACTAATTCAGTGCATCTTTGCTTTGTACAAGCCTTGGAACATCTGAAAGCTCCCTGAAGAGTTTTCAGCATCAAAACATTATTGCTTTGGTTCTGTTTCAGACACATAGAAGTATGCCACATATCACATATTTTAGTTATCACAGAAGGTCAGAACAAGAATTAACATTTCACAAGCAAACAAAAGCTTCTCTCTCTAGTTTAAGTGCAGAACATGAAACTCCTAAGTGCTTCATTTACATTAGGATCCAGATATTTATTTTATTTTAATCTAGATCTTCCATAGTAAAATTAAAAATGTAAAAATTACACAATCAAATATTCTGTTTTGTTGAAAAAGAAAAACATATCGGCTAGCAGCATGCAAAGACCATGCATTGTCATACCATCAAGCAAACACAAAATTAAAGTGTAATAAATAACTGCTCAAAGCCCACTTAAAAATCTTAAGACAATTAGAAGGGGTCCATGACAAGGTGTTCACAGCTCTGACCAGGAAGAATGATGCTGTCAAGCAAATTGAGCTGTTCAAGTCAGGTCATTGTCAAATGACATGACAACAACTGGTTTGACTGGAGGTACACAGCAGCCCCTCATTTGGGTTCCGCTGAATATTCACAGATATCATCTTTTCACAGAGAGGTAGTTGTAGCACATTGTTTTTCAAGTTCCTGTTCTTTATCCGTTCCAATGCATTTGTTGTGTCTGACATTTGGTCAGAAAAAAATTTTAGGGTGCTCAATGATGAAGCCTGGTTTGTGCTTCCACTGGAGCTTATACACATTTTCCATGTTGATTTCTCCTGTACTTTTACACTGGAAAAGGACAGATTGTTTTGAGGATCAATAATGTATTTTGTGCTGCCGTGAATCTGTGAACCTAGACAAAGGCTCATTAGCTTCAGGCTTTCAACCAGTTCTCCTGCACTTCTGGACGACAGCTGCATTGAGTTTCCGGATCCAGCGCATCTCCGAGTGGAACCCGAAGTGTTGGTGGTGCTACCACCGGAGCCACCCGAGGGACTCCCCCCACCTTTGTTGTTATCACTTGGGCTCGTTTTGTCTACTCCTCCATTTCCATTGCTTGGTTTGCTCTGTCCACCACCATCCCCCTGGCTGCCAGGTGGCCCTTCACTACTATCCCGCCTGTGCCAGGAATAAGTAAAGCCACTGTCTTTGTCCAGGCGTCTCCTACTTTCCGAGTCGTCATCGCTTGTTTCTGAGCTGCTGCAACTAGAGCCCCGTCCCTGGCTTTTCCTCCGGTGGTAGCGTTTGTGCACTGTGCTGGGTGAAGCAATATTCATTTTTAACCTGCTGAGCTTTGGAGGCAAGTTCTCGTCCATGTCAAACTCGTCATCGGACTCACCCTCCTCAAAGATCTGATTGAGGACTGGTGCACTCTTTCTCGAAGTAAGACGATTTGTAACCGAAGGCTTACGACGCAGAACAACTTGAGTAGAAAGAGAAATAGGTTTTTTATCTTCTTCATCCTCCTCTTCATCTTCTTCTACTCTGAACAAGCACTTACGGCCACTTGTAGTGGGTTTTAAGCTCACTGATGGGACTGCTGAAAGGGCTGGCCCGGCCAGCTCAGGGATATCTTCTTTCTTTGCCGCATCCCCCAGGGCTTTGCTCCTGTGGCCGTTGAGAACGTTCTCAGCCGTACGAGCCGGTGACTGAGGAACAGTTGCATGGGAGAGAGGAGATGCTGTAAGGTCATCCTCCAGATCTTGGGGGACATCAATTTTTGTTGGCCATGACTGCCTACATGAACAATTATAAAGGAAAAAAGAGAAGTTAGATCATGGCAAGCATTTCAGAATATACAAGAAAATGTAAGATCTACACCAGAGAAGCACAAGTACTGCCACACAAATTGGCCTGCTGAGTGGCATGTTTGTAAACAACAGCACTGAGTGACTGAGCAAAAGGAAACATTCTCAGAGAATGTGCATTCCTTTAGAAATGCTGCAACTTGAAAGGAACATCATCTGTACAAGAGCACAGTTTATAAATTATGTTGGCTACTGTCAAATGAAAGTTTAAGATTTCACTGCTCGCAGAAAAAGAATTAAGCAATAAAAAACTTGAAATAATTGTGGCTTAAAGAAAATAACCTGAGGTAGGTATAGAACCACCAGTACCAAGAAGAAGGTATGAGCTGATTCAGGTACAACTTAAATAAGATAGTATTGCAAAGTACTTTTAATCTGAAGCTTGGGTTTTTTTCCTCCAGTATTCTTAATATAAAAAATAAATTAGAATTAACATGAGTGAGACTGTCAGTCAGAAGTCAGAAGGGTCAGTCAGAAGAAACATGCTTTCATTTCCATTAAGTCTTATTCAGACCAAGCTCTATTCTACAACATCCCCTTTAATTTTAAACACATGTGAACTGAGATCATACATTTATTTGTTCTTAGCTGAGCAACTGGACTAATACAGCTGCATGAATTCAGCACTCAAGCTGCTTAAGAATATGACACTTGAATGAACCATGAATCCAAGCTGAAAATGTACGATTCTGTACTAACGTTAGTGCAAATCAAAATTAAACACTTGACTGTGAATCAGTTTTACAGTTAGCAGCAGATGTCTTATCTTCAGTATCTAAGCTACTATCCAATGATTTGTATTTGACTTTAAATCTTAACATATCTTGTAAGTTTCCCATAATACACACAGAATAATTTAAGAACAAAGATGGTCAGTGTTCACTCTATTTGAAAGCCTAATTCAAAAGACAAACACCTACAGAACCTTAACACTAAATGGTTCTTCAATTGCTTCACTCAGCATAAGCCCCGCATTTCATGAGGAGACCAAGAAATATTTTCTAACCTCTCAAACAAAGGGTTGTCTTTAAAAGCTTTGCCAATCATTTAGCTTTACAAACCAAAAATACTCTAGAGCATATTGCATAAAAAGCTGTAATAGAGATCTCTATACACATATGGCCAGCATATCACAAGACATTCCCAACCATATTTCGTGTGTGCCAAAAGAAAGGGCTGCATGACTTTGTAGCCCAGTGTAGAAGCCAGAGGGAGGAGGAAAGCAGGAGACGAAGCAGGGATGGTTTCATACCAAGTGTGACCCCAGGTATCTATCTAGACAGCCTCCATGCACAGCCAGAAGGATCACACCAGCTTCCAGCTCTCTGCCATGTTAGATTGTCAAGCTGAAGAATGAGGGAAAGCTCAGACCCCTCTTTGCTGCACTTGCTGAAGGTTCCCTCTGTAATGGCCAGGTAGAAAAGGACTCTGAGGTGTGAGATGCCTGTCTACAACAACTGTCTCCTGACAACCATCTCCCAAATGGTATAAACTTCCAAGAGGAGGGTTTTATCAAAGCCAACAATAAACTTACTGAGCCTCGCTGCAAGCTATTTTGAAGCACTAGCACCAGTTTTGCTTAACCAAGCGGTGACAGAAACACCCACCAGGACCCTCTAGAAGCAGGACCTGGCTGCCCACACATCCACCACAAGCCTGTGTGATCCATTCCCTGGGTGGAGCCACAGAGGCCCCTGCCTGTTGCACTGGGAGCTGCTGGTGGCCTCCCACCAGTTTCCCTCCAGTGAGCAGCTCTACACCCAGAGGGAAGCAACACAACCAGCAACTCCAAGCCAAGCTGTCCAGGCAAGAAGTGAAGCCTTGGCTGTGGCCCTCCTTGGTTTGACACCCCATCCTCCCTTAGGCCCCAGCTGACTCCAGGAACACTGGGAACCACTGACCCAGTTTTCTGATTACTTGTGCTCTGCTGCATATTATAAACATAAACAACTGTCTATAATTAACAAAGAGGACTTAAGAAAATTAGAAACATTACTACAAATGTGACAGAAAATGAAGATTTAAATCTTTCAAGAATTTACCCTGCTTTAGGAACAGACTGGTTTGTCAGCAAAAAAAGGAAGAGTTCTGTGGTTGTCACAATAAAGGGCAAATATAGTATCTAACAGGACTGTAGTTGCCAGGCAATAAGCCTCCTCACTACAGCATGTTTATCTCTCACAGCAGCCCATGTTTGCCTTCCTTCCCTTCTGCTTCTCCTCTTATTTCCAATGGAACTGAGAAGAGAAGCTCAAGGTTGCAAGTAAGTTAATTTTTTTTTACATCTTTTGAAGTGTCAAAATCAAAATAATGCACTGCTTTGTTATCTCTTCCATGAGGTCATTCTATAGAGGCACTCTGAATTTTAGGATCATCATGGAAGCAAGGAACAGCTACCTGGAACCATTAGGAGCAAGAGTTCTCGAGTTTGTAAATAGGTCCTTGTCATGAAAATAAAATACATACTCATAGAGCAGGTTACAACTACCCCAGCTTTACAAATCCACACGAAGATTTAGATTCACTGAACTTGTTTGTTCCAGTTTCTTATATAACCAGAGCTGCTCTTCTACTGAAAGAGTGACACTAACATTGAGGAAAAAAAAACCAAAACAGTTTAAAAGCAGACTTTGCAGTTCTAGAATTTCCATTTGAAGGTAAACTCCATGTTTTTCTCTCAAGTAATTTGTTTTATAAGTAATATTTAGTATTAGACACAACTGATTGCATTTCTTTTTTCAGAGAAATTGACATAATAATAAGAGGATGATCCACCACGACAGAACTGCTGAATGAAAGTATTACCCTTGAAGAGAGTTAAGCTCTGTAACACCAAGCTCCAGACCATTTAAGCTCTGTAGGCAACCCTTAGATGCCTGCAACAATAACTCTTCTAAAGTATTGTAACCACATAAGATATTTCCAACATAAGTGACCACAGAGTGAATTACCCTCCAGGGCACAGTCCCACCTGGAGATGACAAAGATACTGAAAATCACCATAGTGTTTATACAACAGCTCATAATTCAGGTAGAGAGAATGGTATTCAGAAGAGATGCCTCTAACGTATCAGCCTAAATCCAAGGTAACAACCAATGGAGACTTTATTCAATTTCCCAAAGTACCTATCCTTCATTTACAACAAGTGTCCATATTTTGTAGATTCAACTTGAGGTAGTAGTACCTTTTATCAATTAGGTCCAGGAAAATATGACTGTGCACCCAAAGGATTTATGTCCCTATGGTCATTCCTGTTATGTGATTTCACACGTGACCTTGCATGCAAGTTGCACAAAGAAACCTTTGGTATGAATGAGTTATTTTGTCTTTTTCTCTAAATCCTACAGATAGACTAACAACACTGAAGGTGTTGCTAGAGTTAGCAACTCTAAACATCAGCACGAACATTTAATATTCTTTTATCATTAGGAGATCAGCTAATAACAGTTATCATTAATATTTTAGCAAAACCTAAAAAGGCAACTTTGAAAAGACTGGAGGTTACAGGATGCAAGTTAACGGAAATGCCTCAGCACATCCTCCATCTTCACTGGAATGATGGGCCAGTGTATATTTTTTCCAATACCAGCAGATTCCTAGTCACAGTCTAACACTTAGGAAATGAAAAACACAATGTTTAAGAAAAACACCTGCTCAAAACTTGCATCCTCTAATACAAGCAAAAACTGTATTTTTTGTCTTGTATTTGGTTTTGGGGAATTTTTTTGCACATTGGGTTGTTTTTTTTAAAGCATATGTTGCTGTAACTGCAAATATGGGATGCTTTGATAACTGGAAGCAAGGAACTGGTTGAGCAAACGGACTGGTTGAACATATCAATACCAACCACATGTTAGAAGCTCACTTCCCCCCTTTTAGTTTCACTGTGTCACAAGCTGAAGCACTGAAAATCTCAGGGACCCTGAACATGAGGTTTCTTAAATCATGATTTTTGTCAAACAAAAAAAAGTACATCTATTGCAATGTCTTTAAATGACTGATTTAAGCAGTAAATTCAAGGGTTTTGCTTAATACAGGCATATCAACAGACATGAAAAAGAACATAACCTACAAATCAAATTTAGAGTGATTTCTTATTTATAACTAATTCTCCAGCAGCATGTTTATGGATTATGCAACTAATTTTTCTTCAGGGATATTACATAACACAACTTGTATGAAGAACTGAAGGTCAGTGAACCCTTTTTTAGCAGGTGTGAAAATCTGCTTTTTTGGGTACAGACTTCCAATTCAATAGTTATTTCCTGAAAATGGCAGGAATTGAAAATATGATTGGTAACCAATTTCTGAACTGCTTTTCTACAGCACTTGAAGAACATTTAAAATCTGCAAAGAATAAGGTTTTTGCTATTTTTAAGAAAGCACTACTTGAGCAATTCAATAACATTCTCATGAAGTCAAGTTCAAAAAAAAAAAACACAAAACCAAACCACAAAAAACCCAAGGGGAAAAAAGAAGCTATTTAGATTCCTAAATTCTCACCTGAACTGAGCTTTAATGTTGCTGGGACTTGCAGATCTGGTCTGAATTTCCTTCTCCTGCTTTTCTCGCAGGATCCTTTCAGCTAGTAAGAAGTAAGTAGCAGTGATGTGATTGTATTTGTTAGTTTCCAATGCCCTGAGGGAAGTACAAAACATAATTGTTTCCAAGAAGTGGATGTGCATCTCACAGCTTGCTCCTCCCATAGCAGGAAGAGTATCTGAAAGCAGAACTGCCTATTTTTCATATTTTGACAAGCATGTCTTAAGTTTTGTTACAAATAAAGAACCAACAAGTCTAGAAATTTCAACTATAGCTGGATGAGGACATCCTCCATTATCATCCAAAGAAAGTTAGGAATTCTTTTTTATTTTACGTTCTTTAAATGATAGAAGTGTTTTTCATTAACATTATGCACCAGTGGTCGGTTTTCCCACTGGCATATACAATCACAAAGTACTAACCTTTGATTATGCAACAAATGGAGAAAAAAAAACTTTCATTGTTTTAGGGCTGTTTATGGTAAACCCAAGTTCATAAGCCAGTAACCATCAGTCAGGCATTCTAACAAAAAGGATGCCACCACTATACAGCTAAAGCTTAAGAAGTGAGACTGCTGCTTCCTCCTCCCCATCAATGGGAATATACTAACATTTTTTTCCAACATACTTTCTTGATGTTTTTCCTTGAATAGACTTAAATATTTCTGATTCCACAATGTCCTGTTACAGAACAGGACTAACTCTGTTAACTGAAAGGCCTGATATTACCAAGTGCCCAGGTTCTCATTATGTTCTTTCATCAAAAGAGAGATGCACAAAACAAGCTGCATATAGAAATCTGACAACTTACTCCACTATGGTGTCTCGGTCTGCAATGTCACCTAGAACCATGCGCTGTATTATGCTGTTGTGCTCCTCCTCAGACAGATTTTTGTATGACACAAGAGGAATATTGTACTTTGTTGCAGGAGATGGATCGACTCCTTGGAGCCACGCATGGTTTTCAATCTCTTCCAAAGATGCCCTTCGCTTGGGGTCCCTCTGCAACATCCGTGTAATTAGACTGTGAATAAAAAATAAATCTAAACAAAAATGCACTCACATTTTTAAAAAGCAGCTGTTGTACAAACAACATTAGGAAGACATTTTCTGTTGGCAGTTCACCTAGACCTTCAGAAGTCTCTATAGTAAACAATGTGATGGGAAATTAGTCTCAAAAACTGCAAATATTGCTGAAATTAAATTAACAATTTACTTATTAAAAATTATAAATATCACAAACACTGCAGTTTTCATTTTACGCTTAGATTCTTAATCTGATTTTTTGGTTGTTTTTAGTAGGTCTGACAGGGCAACTGTCACAGATGGCCTATTGGGCCAAATAAGACAGATCTGATTTTCTGTTCTTGCTGCTGTCAACAAGAATACGAAATGACATGATAAGCAGAAATATTTTATTTGAAGTAGCTATCAGATATTGGAGTCATCAGTATCCTTGAAAAAACTGTGATCTGTTCTACCCACAGACTAAAAAACCCAAACAAACCAATACACACTCTGGGATGATGTAGTGGAAAACCTACTAGTGGGTTGATGCTGATTTTTTGTAAATGCTGGAAAGGAAGTGCATAAATTCTCCAAGTAAACAGAAAAAGAAGACTTGATTAGCATAGCACATCTCTGTTCACTTATTTTACGCAAAAAATTCTTTGGGGAGGTATGTTTGGCTCTGGATATACAGTTTTGATGCCAAGGTTCCAATGAAACTTTATTGCTCCAACATGTTTCCCAGTTCTCACATAGTTTTTTTTTAAATGTACTAACTAAACTATACTGTGTAACTTCAAATTGCAAGGCCACACAAATCCCAGAGGTAATAATTTTTTTTTTTGGTGTGAGAGAATGTATGGATTTCAAAATGGAGATTAATTAGCCTTCTTAAAAAATTCTACAGTAAAAAAGTTTAAAAAAAAAGTCACGTTTATTCTTAGTAGCTGTGGTGTCTGCCTTTACCAAAAGGAAAGGCGGGGTGAGACACCGGAGCCTCAAGTTTCTTTGCTTTTGTTAATGTTATGACAGAAAGAGAACAAACTATATACTTAATCTTTTATTTAAAACTACACCTGTAGTAAATCTGCACAATGTACACGTACCTCCTGCTTTAAACTGTCTTATGCATCTCAAACCACAAATACTTTCACTTCAAGCAGGATGTTTATACATTCCCAGAGTATTTTGCCTAAGAAAACCTAACCTACAGAGGAACTGGGTAACTGTTTGTACATTGTCGATGCACCATGTAGAGAAGCAGATCTACTCTGACAGTTAATAGAGTGGCTAACACTGATTTGCTTAAGTAAAAGACCACAAAAGATAAATCCTGGCCTCAGTACAGCATGCAGCAACATCTCAAGAGATTTATTCAATACATTTCACTGATAAGAGCTCTCTCAAACCTCTTCCTGCATTGTATTTTAAACCTCTTTCTGTATGTTAAGCTCTTCAAGCTGACAGCAACTTTTCTGTCTTACTGGAGATGATAGACACTAATAACAAGACAAAGAAACCAGCTACAGCACAGAATTACAGCATTATTAAGGCTGGAAAATATTTTAAGAGCAGCGGGTCCAACTGTGAAACTCGCACCACTATGTTCACCACTATACCACGTCTCTAAATGTCACATCTGCATGGTTTTTGAACACCTCCAGGGATGTCACTCCAATTCCCTGGGCAGCCTGTTTCAATGCTTGGCAAGAAATTTTTCCTAATATCCAATCTAAACCTTGAGGGCATTTCCTCATCCTATTGCTTCTTACTTAGGAGGCTGATCCCCACTTGGCTACAACCTCCTTTCAGGCAGTTGCAGAGCACAATAAAGTCTCCCCTGAGCCTCCTCTTCTGCAGGCTAAACAACCCCAGCTCCCTCAGCCATTCCTCATGAGAGAAGCTCCAGACTCTTCACCCCTTTTGTTACCCTGCTCTGGACACCATCCAGCCCCTCGATGTCCTTCTTGAGGGTCCAAAACTGGACACAGGACTTGAGGTGCGGCCTCACCAGTGCCAAACACAGGGGGACAATCGCTGCCCTGGTCCTGGCTGGCCACACTATTGCTGATACAGGCCAGGGTGCTCCTTTATTATGTTATGCATTAGATTCCTGGACCACACAGATGATAGGTGAAGAGAGAAACGGTCATTATGACCACAGCTGTAACAGATTTCATTTTCTGTCAAATAAAAGAATTCTAGTTCTGCTCTGCTTTTCAAGCACTTAAAAAGGCATCAGGACCTTCATACTGAAAAGGAAAAGATACCCTATTACAGATTAAAGAACCCAGACAAACCATGTAAAATAGTCTAAGTGATGCAACTGGGATATATATTAAAAGGGCTGAAGAGGTCATTAACCAACAGGGAAATATGGAAAATAAAAAAACAATAAAAAAGCTCCAGTGAACAATGCAGAAAAACAGCACATCAAGAGGAATGATGATTCCCCAGTGACATACGGTAGTTGCAGAGAGAATCTTTTGGTCCCTTGATTGCCTAGAATGTTGATTTGGAGTTGCAATTTCAGTAGGAGATGAGCAAAACCTGCCATGTGATATCCTTTTGTTTTGACAACTTTTTTGGACAGAGATTGATAGGACACAGTACCTTCCTAACACCTGCCACAAAATACTCTCAACATCTGATAATCTGTCCAGCCACAGAGTTGGCGAAAGCCAATCCGTAGTGAGCAGCTTCTTCAATCCTTTAAAAAGGCATGACAACTGAGAGACATAGAGAAATATCAAGGAATACTCCACACATTGATAATATGATATGGGGAACATCCAAAGGCAGTGAAAATACATTGCTATGAATGCTTACAAGTTTTTTAGTGCTCTACTTACTCTTTACATTCTTTGGACACATGAGGTGGCACTGTGTACTTGCAGTCCATTATCATAGTCAGAGTTTCACTGTCATTTGCTTCTTGAAATGGTGGTTGTCCACACACCAACATGAAGAGGATGACCCCCAAACTCCATATATCTGTAAATATATAGAACATACTTAAAAAAAACCCCAAACCACAACTGTTGAGGATATAGACAAATACCTTCAACACTATGAAATATTCTTGAAATGTACACCGGGGTGATTACTGCACTCTCAATTATAAGCATTACTTATGGAAATTGCAATTTCACTGAAGTACAAAACACTGTAGTTCCATTGTCTGACAGCTTTTATCGTTCTTGAGAGGGGAATAAAAAAAAATCAGAATTCATTACTTCAAGGATGTATAAAAGTTTGAGATGCGTTACTACCTTTGACAGCAGTGTTAGATAAAGATAACAATAATCTGGTCACTCAGATGGCAAGAATTTGTTACCCTTTCATTAACAGGCAGGCACAGGTTATTAAAGAGATTTGTATTAAAGGCACATTCCTTTCTGAAAGAGTATCATAAACTGTTCTCTGTATTGTTTACATGTTACTCTACGATGTAAGACATTACAAAGAAAGTTACTTATTTCAATAACACTGATTTAGCTATGTTTTTCCTTCAGTGGTGTCGTGTTGCTTTAAATTTTGTTACTTCCAATGGTTAAGTAAAAAATTAGTTTATGGAAAACCAGCTTCTTATACCAATAATACTACAACGTCTGGGGTTAGTGGATTTGGGTGTTGGTTTGTTTTGGTGTTTTTAAATATCCAAACATAACAATTATCAGCGATTTCTACCACACTCTGGAGCCATCCTGTTTCTTTCTAATTCCTGCTCGTATAAAATAAACACTTAACAACTTTCTTGTTCCCTAGTGAAATGACATCCTAAAAGATGAAAATGAAGCACTTCAGGGCATGAAGCCCTGTAGTTTGGTTTCTATTTAGTGTAAAAGCCAATATTTAGTTCAAATCTATTAAAAGTCTGCCTAAACAAAAATATTTAATGAGTCTTACTGCATTCAATACAGGAAGCATAAATATTGAGAAATACATTGCAGAAGAATAAATAACTTGCTCCAATATGTACTTAGAAAAAAGGCCATGCTCAAACTTCAGCTTCAACCCCATGCTCTGGCTTACAGCCATAGCATTTCACAGATCTGTATGCAGTAAAACCAAGCAGACAGCTGAGGCAAGAGAAATGATCAGGCAGGTATCTCCTGAGGAAAGAGGGGAGAGCAGCGGGCAGTGGCCTAGGAAGCAGAGCACACAGGCCTTTCCCTGGAAGAGCTTGCAAGAGGGAACAACACTAAGTTACCTACTGAACCACATCTTGCTTTCTGTGTCCCACTCAAAACACCTGACATGTATTTAATGCTGAAGGATGGTTACCATTTTATTCAATAATATAAATCACACAGATTCATCCCTAGAACAATTACTCACTTTGCCAGCTATAACCCATTCTTCCTATGGTTTAGCTAACAGAGAAACAGAAACACTACATGATAATTTTCTTTAGAGCTCTAATTTGTACTGAGCATATGCTATTAACTTGGGCAATTACTGGATTTCTGTTATGCTAGGGCCTCAGTCCTGTAGGTACTGAGCATTTTGGGGGTGGTACATCATATCAGTTATACCTGCAAATTCAGCATGACTAACTCCATTTTACAGATTCAATAAATGCTTTAATACTTTGGTAGCCTGATGCCAGAAAGCAGATGTCCTGGAGTACAGCATTTTAAAAACTCTCATAAGACAGAGAGGCAGTTTCACCTAAGAGGTCCACCTTTAATTTTGTAAAGCTACTTACATCTTTCTTCTGCTGTTTAGTTTCAAAGCAATCAAAAAGTTGTGGTGTATTGTCTATTTCCCACCAAACAACCAATTACAAGAAGTTTTATAAGCACAACAAACGTGAATTTATGCATTTCTACCAACAGTCATCTTCTGGGTATCCTACTAGATTTTTAACTTTGCTTAAGTGACATGTTCTATCCTAGTTTTCTGTTAAATGCGCCCCCCACAATAGAACAGAATGCTTCCTGTCTCCTTTTCACAAGAAGTATTTTAGAAGAGTCCACATAACATTCATTATTACAAATTTGCTATAATAGAACAATAAATATTGGGTGAATTTAAGCCAAAAGAAAAAAATTGGGGAGGGGAACAATATAATTAAACCATAAGTTAAAAATAAGCATATGAAAAGTTTAAACAGAAGGAAAGAGACAATATTCTAATAAATCAAGCTTAAAAACAGTAATGCAATCCTAAGGAAAGGACAGCAGTTGAAGTAAGACAACAATTGGAGTTCCATGAAATCATCATATACTGGAAACTACCAGATCTTGAAGTTTCAATTGCACTGAGCAGATACTGTACATCCTTAAGTATTTTCTGTTACAATGTAGTATCCTAATCTATTTTCTATTCTACACACATGGATTCTTCTCTGGGCTATACATACACTTTGCTGCATTTACACTTGAAAGGATATTCGATAACAGGTACTGTTTTAGTTTTCCAAAAGTTATTTAGATAAACATACATGTACACTTACTCTACAAAAATAAAAGCCACTTTTTAGAAGCAAAATCCAACTGATTCTCCAAATGCAAAAAAGTTACTATTGTTTGCTATAAGGGAATGTCCACTTAGACATCAATCTGTATGTTTGACAAATAAAACAGAAATTACTGATTAGCTAGCAAATAACAGAGAGTTCTTGTACTTTTCTTTCACCAGTTACTATATTTTCCACTCTGTACCCGTGTGTGAATTTCCAGATAAGAAGAGCTGCAAATGACAAAATGAACCTTTTTTTAACATAACTGCATGAAAAATACAAAAACTCATTTAAAAAACTATCAATCATGCACTGAACTGCTACTGCATGTTATTATACCATGCATTTTGTTTAATCCACAAAATATACACTAAAAGGGAATCGAGTATGCAGAAAGTTTTGTTAGAATCTAAAAATAGTGCGTAAGACCTTTTGACCTTGTCACATCATCTAGACACACCCTCATGAAGAGTACGAGGAGAGCAAAAACTCCATTTTACCTCTCTCACGCATTACAGGCAAAGCTTACTATTATATTTCTCTGAAAGATGTGGACTTTGTTACCCTGCCAGCATAGCAGTCACTTATTCTGATGTGACCAAGAAATAGCAGTGGACAGAAACAATTACATGCCCTGTGTTCTCACCCTATTTTTACATCTGTGGCTCAAGATAAACTTCACTGCACTTACAGTCAAGGTGACTAAAATGACTCAGCTTGGAGTGTCACGGACAATGTTGAGCAGCCTAAGCAAACTGTACACCAATAATCAGGAAGCAAGAAAATAATGTGCCTGAAAAAGTCCAGTCTATGTGGAAAGCTTGAAAAATCACTGGGAGGTTTACTGCAGACCTTATTTTGTCCCAAGACAGATGTCAACTTAGCAACATCTTCACAACCCCTCCAATATCATATCATAGCAAACCTCTCCTCATTGATGGAAGTAGAACCAAGCGTTTGGGTTCTGCAGGTGTACTAAGAGAACATATTCAAGAATTCTGTCCTGACATCTCCAAGCAAGGGGCTGCTGCCTTGCCTCTTTTCTGTGCCACAGTTTAGCTAGACCAAATCACTTGTTTGCAGCTCCTCATGCAACTAAAGACAACCAACCAGATGCCTGATGCAACATCTGTAACAAGGCTTTCCTGGTCAACTGCAACTTGCCACCTTATTAAAGGTACAGGCCCAACAGAAACTGTACGTGCCGCTACAGATACAGGTGCTGGCAAAAATTTTCGATGCTGTATGAAAAAGTTGTGTGATCATCAAGCTCACTCCTATGCTTTGCCATCCAAGCAGCAATATATTGGTGTTTGTTTAAGAAACAAACAAAAAAAACCCCTCAATGAATCACCATAATCAGCAATTGCAATAAGCAGGAGGGTGTTGCCAGCAGGTCAAGGGAGGTGACCCTTCACCTCTGCTCAGCACTGGTGAAGCCTCACCTGCAGTGCTGGGTCCAGTTCTGGGCTCCCCAGCGCAAGAGAGATGAGACCTACTGGAGCCAGTCCAGTGAAGGGCCATGAATGTGACGGACTGGAGCAGCTCCCAGCAAAGGCTGAGACAGCTGGGATTATTCAGGTGAAAGAAGGAAAGGCTTATGGGGAGCTTTTCAGTGCACATAAGCACCTGAAGAGAGGGTGCCCAGGGGCAGGACCAGAGGTGTTGAGCACAAACTGCAACACAGGAGGTTCCCTCAGAACATCAGGAAACACTTTTTCATCATGAGGGTGACCAAGCACTGGCAAAGGTTGCCCAGAGACGTGGAGCCTCTGTTCTTGGAGATATTCAAAAGTCACCTGGACACCGTGTGGGGAACTGTCCCCAAGTGTTCCTCCACGACCAAGGGATTACACCAGATGACCTTCAGAGGTACCCCACTGAAGGATGCAGCACCAACAGGAAAACTACACTTCCTTTTGCCCATGAGAAGCAACACATCCTAGGTGTTCATCTGAGAAACTCAAAGCATGACAACACTGTGAGAACTAAAATAATGTCAACTGCGTAAGCACACAAAGACAGAATGTTCCATTTAAACCAGCACAGAGCTGCCTCAAGTCTGCTATAAAACAATTATTTCTAACTCCTAATTATTCTTTACACTGTGTTTGGTATAAGTGTAGAGGAAGCAGTTAAAAAAAAAAGCTGTCATAGGATAGGAAACAAATTTTTTAAGTAACTTAATTTTAAACATAAAAATCCTGCAAAAACAATGGAAAAATGGAACTAGTATACAACAAGTGGATTATTCACTGATATTTCAAATTACCACAATTATTCAGACAACAGCTGTGTGCATTCCTAAACAAAGTAGGAATGGTAACAACACTATCTTGCCCTTCACAACCTACCACAAAATTTCATATTGGCACTTTTTCCAAAACACGAGGCTGGATGAAATAAAAAATAGTATTTTTACTGGCAGATCTCAGTTTCCAGGACGACAGACATCGTTGCCAGTTTTGCATTTTGAAGTTTTCATTTTCCATGTTTTGAAGACATTTATAGCTTGATAGGTAGCAACATCAGAATTGGGAAATCATCTCCTTTTAAAAGGGATCCATACACTTAAAACTCTTACTTGTAAATCTCTCTTCTAAATTTAAAAAGAGCTAATGACCCACTCTCCCAATACACAAGTAAGTTTGGACATGTTGGTCTGCTAGCCTTCAGTGCAATTTGGAATCCAAGGCTTAGTATCTGAAGTCTTCAAGCAGATACTCCAAAACAATGAGTTAATATCCACATACCCTTTTGAAATATTTAAAAGTTCAGCAGTTAAATGACTGTATATAACTAAGAAATGCTGAAGTTTGTACCTGATTTATTAGTTTTAAACCATTCCATACATGCAAAAATCAATCCTGTATCTCTACTTTCCACTTTTCCCTACTGAAGATGCATAGCTGCATAGTTTTTAGTAAAGTTCAGAAAATACCCTGCAAGAAACACTTAAAGAAATTAAAATGCCGCCTTCTCCTTGAAGATACCATTTTTGTTCACCCATTTAATGGAATAAACACAGTTCATTTTTGAGAATTCTTCAGTTCCAAAATAGTGCCATCTGGCTGCACGATACAAAAATCTCGAAGTGTGGCTGTCTTAGAGAAATAAGTAAAGGAGAATCGGAGACTATTTTGTAGTGCATATTTACCAAATGTTATTATTTCTGCAAACAATACACAAAGCCACACAAGAATGTTCCTTACCATACCCTTTAGTGCTGTCATAATCAGCGCTGCTCTGTTATTCCTTCCTATTAATAAAGAGAAAACTCACCATCTGTCCTCTGGATCCCAAGGAACCTAAGGAAGATAAAGATGGTTTGCACTCAACAGACCAAGGTTTGATCAACACTTGGTTGTTGAGATGATCTCTGCTCACATGCTACATGTAGGAAAACGGGAGTAACTCCTGTGGGGGAGACCACTTCCATCAGCAGGGCAGAAAATGGCACCTAAATTCCAAGGATTTACAGAATTGTTTTCACTCAAATCAAGTGAAAGCATCAGTCAAGACCTAGTGATTCTGATTCGGTCAAAAGCATCAACTGTGACAAGACAGTTGTATGAGCAGATTAGAAAGATGTTGGAGCAGCAATGAAATTAAGAGCGTGACATCTCAAAGCAAGGCTTCAAAAAAAAAAAAAGCAGTGTCTCTTTATTAGAACAGCCAATAATGGTGAAAGGAGGAAGAAAAGTAACTCAAAATTTTAAGAAACATTGGTTTTCTTTAGGTCTCCACATACTTGTAAAAACATTTTTGTTTTTTAGTGAACGCAGTCCTCACAGTATGTTCTTATTTTTATATACCTTACAGGGAAAAATCCTAGCTGAGGCAGTTTCCTGCCATCACACATTATTAGAAACCATAGATACACAATTAAAAGCAAACAAGACAACTTCTAGTTACACCTTTACCCAATCACTGAATGGCACTGGCTCACTAAAGGGTTGCATAAGCACCAGAGTGAAAACAAAACAACCAAGCACGAAAAAGAAGGGAGAACTATACTGACAGGTTCTGAATGCAGAACAAAACTGTTTTGAGACCTGTTAAATGGGTTTAAGCATCTAAATAAGTCTCATTTTCAGTTCAATGCAGATATAGCTTCAAATACATTGTACACAATAAAAAACTCTGTGGAGGTCTCCATCTCCTCCACCTCCACACACGACACACCATTTTAAGATACTGTATTAGCTACAGTGTTACTGTAATGCTCAAAAATGTTATGAGATTTTAGAAGAAACTTTACGATATGGTAATAAATTTAATGCTGGATAGTTTAACCACATCAAGGCACAGGCTTTGTACACAAAACTCCTTGGCTTGGGCCAACAACTTGGCATACACTCTCAGATATATTCCCTTCTCACAGCTCAGAACTCAGGTGCCAGTGCCAATTCTGCATTTCAGACACTTAATTGAAGGAACAGAGGGAAGAGGAGGGTTACAGAGACCCATCCTTAGAAGGGCAGATTTAAACAATAATTTCGTTTCCACAATTTCAAGCTCTTTTACTACTCTTACGAGTTACCAATTAGCAGATGAAGATTTTATAGAAACTGCTTACTTCTCCTCCCCTTCAAGAGTCATTTTATTTTCTCTCTAGAAAACTGATGGAAAAGCAAAAATTAGGCCTGACATGCTGCATGTCAGGCCTGTAATACTTCAAATTGTTATGCTGAAGGTAGGCACAGTTCTATACTGCAGGGGCCAAAATCAAGGCCTCTTTCAAAAACACAGTGAAGATCAATCTTGAGATGCAATTTAGCCTTTAGATTGGGTATAGTAACTTGAAACTGCCATTGCTATAACAGGAATAAAAAAAGAATAAAAGCAGAAGTAGCTAGCTGCAGCAGAAAGGTTTTTTTTTTTCCTAAGCCATTATTTAGTGTTGATCAGGAAAGGACTGTGAACCATGACAACCAGGGCTGTTTATATGCAACTTCCTTACATAACGTGAAGTTACTGTCATAGAAACCAAATTACATCATTAGCTGCCTGTGCTACCCAACTTAAACACAGGGTGGTCAAACATCTGTCACGTTCAAGTTTGTACTCTGCACAAAGCATATCCATATTCATCTGTTTCACCACTGAGAGAGGCTTCACCATTTCATTGGCCACTTACTGCTTTCTAAAGTTCCTGATTTACTCCTAAAATAAGCATTTCAGAAAGTTACAACTGAAGTGACACAGGGGACCCTCAGAGCTTCAGATTCACTAAAACTTCTACTGCTCCTCAGAATTCAGGCAATTGTTACACTTTACATATGCTACATGAATTTGTGATTTTAAGCAACTAAAAATCCATACTGATTTTGGAACAGATGCGTTTGTGTTTACATACATAATGTAAATTGAGTCTGCTTATTGAAATAGTTTATTTCAGACCTGGATGGGAAAAAATGGCTTTTTCCCCCTAACTTAAATTTAGAACTGCTTAACAGTTTACAGTATACATTACTCAGCTGATAAGATGGCTCTTTCTACAGAAAGAGCTCTTTCTACACTGCCTCTTCAGCAGTGATTTGTAATATTAAGTTTACCCAGTTTTATAAATTTCTCTTGGCAATGTTTACTATCACAGCCAAACATTATAGTTATCTTCTACTAAAAGCCACTTAAGCAAAAGGAAACAAATCAAATTTTATGGAGATGACAGAAATGTTTACATGTTTACTTTGCCAGAGGTGTCAAGAGACTGTGGATAAATGAAGGACAGAAATGGACCCCAATTTCCAAGATCATGGGCAGTCACTCTAACCACTACGCTAAGACATGAAAGAGAATGTCACCACCATTGCTACAACCTCTGCAGAGCAGCTTTGTGAAAGAAAGTCCAATCCACAGAAACCTATGGAATACGAGCCTTGGAAGACTTCATATGTCAGCAGTTCACTATCAAGTTCTTTTATGCAGCACTAAATAGGAAAAGTCATGTAAAGATCATCAGTACCTTTGAACCCTGGGCATGTTCAGACACTGGGCAGTATCTGCAGACCACAGGCACAGGCTGGTAACTCATGAGGGAAAGTGGCAAGCATGCTTATTACAAGTTGAAATTTTAAGATCCTGTTCAGAGCACAGGCAATGGAAAACTGAATGAACACTCATATATACAAGCATAGCTTCACATAATTGTCTAAAGAACAATTTAAGAGTAAAAATTCATATGAGAAGTGAAATACTGCAGAAAATGAGACTTCTACTACAGATAGTGATGAAAAATTGCATCCTACAGTAAAAAAGATAAAGTCTAGTTATCATACTACTGCATTGTTTGAATGGTGCTTGTTGATATACTTGTGCTTCAGAAGGAGAATAAGTATTTCCACCCCTGTATAAAATAAAAAGCTTTAAAAAGTTGCATCCCTTGCATAAAGAGTCAGTAGCAATATAGCAGAGAGTAATTGTGTCAATGATTTCAGCATTTCTATGCATCCCAAGTACTTTTACATTGCCACATGCAAAGACTGTTGGCAAATCTGGAATACACTCAAACAGGACCAGTTATAAAATCTGAAGTGTATGTAAAGGACAAAGATTACTTTTTCACAAATATCAATTCCCAGCTGATTAAACTTTCATTCTTTAATTTTTAATGAAGAACTGCACTCACCTTCCTAGTTCTCAAAGATGCTACCATCTGTTATTGCAACCTTGTTTTCTGTCTTTGTAAAATAGGATTTATTTTTCCCTTGCAGAGGGCTGAGGAAAAGAACATCCACAATCAAGGCTAACATTTTCCAAATTAATATGAAGAACTGTTTTTTTGTTTGTGTTAAAGCACCATAAATCCAATCAATATTACTATTAGGAGACATAGCAGATAAGAGAATTAGGAGAAATCTTTTCCTTCCCCTATCTCTCAAAAAAAGAGCATAAATAGCAAATGGCATTTAGTAAATTATTTTCCTAATTAGCTCATCTGTCTGGCAAAACAGTCTGTTCTGTAGAAGTTATTTTATTTGACTAACACATGATCATCAGTAACTAGTCTTATCTTTGGAAGTGATTCTTATTTCCATTCAATCTGGCATCTAGTACTTGTATTCTAGAGGCCTTGACATAAGGAGAGCACAGACCTGCTGCAGCAAGTCCAGAGGAGGCCACAAAAAATGATCAGTGGGCTGGAGCACCTGTCCTGTGGATACAGGCTGAGAGAGTCAAGGTTATTCAGCCTGGAGAAGAAAAGGCTCCAGGGAGACCTTCCAGTAACTAAAAGGTGCTACAAGAGAGCTGGAGAGGGACTTTTGAGAAGGGCATGTAGTGACAGGACAAGGGGCCAAGGGAGAAAGGCTTTAAACTGACAGAGGGCAGGTTTAGATGACGTATCAGGAAGAAATTCTTCACTACAAGGGTGGTGAGGCACTGGAACAGGTTGCCCAGAGAAGGTGTGGACCATCCCTGGAAGTGCTCACGGACAGGTTGGATGGGGCTTGGAGCAACCTGGTCTGGTGGAAGGTGTCCCTGCCCTTGGCAGGAGGTTGGACATACATGGTCTTTAAGGTCCCTTCCAACCCAAACCAATCTGTGATGTCATGATTTTTCCCTTAAGTCAATAGTATGGGGTTTGCTGGTTGAGCAAAACTATTAAAATACAAACAAGAATTTTTTTTAGTAACTACTGCATCTCAAATTTTGGTAAGGATATTTTAACAAAAAGCACCGTCATTGACAGGTTTTATTGAACACATGCCACTGCCTTTATTCCAAAATAGCCTGTTTTACTTCAATTCATCAATTCTGCATTTAAAAACGTATTCTATCTCCTTTAGTTTCTGATGATCTGCCAGAAAAGTTACTGAATCTCTATCAAAAATAACAAATAAACACAGAATGAAACTTTTTTCTATATAAAACATATTCTCAAAGTCTATACAGCACATAGAGCTTATGCACATTTCACTGCAATGATTTTGGTCTTGTTTTCTTATATAAACACAATTTGTATCTCAAAAGTCTTTCATATTTTCTGATTGGCTACCTTTTCCTAAAGGTTTTAGCTGTATAATATATAATCTGTATTTATTTATAAAAATTAACATCTTAGTACAGCTTTACACATGAATGCAAAACTTGGGCATCTGGTTTATAACGAGGTAGTAAACGACTGACTTGGGGGCCACCACATCTGCATCACCAGATTGATCAGCCATGGGCTGAACATAATTAATCTGAATATTTTTTTTGGAACATACATGAAATTAAGCTTCCTGGCTGTGGAGATGTATTCATCATAATGAAACCTTGCTCCACAACAGCAGTTTGAAACACTATGAAAACAGTTGCCCCATGAGCACAGCAAGATGACTAAAACACACTCCTATACTTAAGTTACAATTTAGCTGATGTGGCAGAAAGTGAAGACCATCTTGACAGCTTTTCCTCTGTAGTCTCACTTAGATAAATTGTTCTTTGTTTCACCCAGCAGTTCACTGATGAATGCATTAAAACTTCAGCACAAAGTAATCCAGAGCAGAACATAAATTATATTTCATAAATATTAGCTGGTGTTCACTGCATTTTTCACTGCAGCCCCATCACATCACAGCTTCACTTCTGAAAACAAGGTTCTAATACTTGCAGCATAACACCCTCGATTTGAGACACTGGAAGTATTTTCTTGTCAACAGAGTAACTAGACTGGGGAGGGGGGGAGAATCAAAGGACAGCACACTCCATGAAAATTGAACTCCCCTTCCATTAAAAATACATTTTACTACTTGCATACAAATTGCCACAGAACACAAATTCTTCGTTAACATGAGAAATATCCTCAAGACTCACTTTCTGAAAGTGTTCTACGACTAATGCCCTCCACTCATCCCTTCTAAAAAAGCATAAAAAGTTAATTTCTGACAATTTTTCAAATTTGACTTGGCTTTTTCAGCAGCATGAGATACACAGCACAGCAGGGAGAAGGCAGAAAAATGTGGCCACTAAGACAATACACAGGAGGAGAGAGCAGGACAGAAACACAACTGGTATTCACATCAATTCCTTCTGTTCTGCTTCAAAAAGCATTTGCTGCTGAGAAGTAGAGCACAAAACTCAAAAAACATTCTGGCAATGATACGTCATGAAATTCAGCCAAATGAGTTACCAGAAGGTGAAGATAAGTGGGTGAGCCAGGCAAAGTTGATCTAACCTAAACAGGCTAACACAAAGGAGAGGCAGGTCCTACCACCTTCCCCCAGGATTCCAGTCCCAAGTGGATGCTCCCTTCACCTCCTTTGCAGCAGCTCTTCCACCCAATGCTAAGGGAACAAACAGCTCTGCTAATCTGGCAGAAGTTAAGCCTGCAGACAGACCAGGCTTGTTGACAGTTTTTGGCTTTCTAGCAGTTTTCTGCCAAGTTAGCTGACAAAAATCAGTTCACCAAATGAGCCATGCAATACATGAGAAGCAGAGCACATGAGAAGGGGTAGCTCTGCACTGACACAAGTGAAACAGAAGGGGAAGCAGACCTCCTATAATGGAAGCATCTAAGTATCACACTTTGAGCTTTCTGCGCCCTTGCAGCCTCCAGCACATTCCACAATATATCTGACTGTAAGTCTTCTGAAGTGTTGCAGTACAACATTAAAAGGGATATTTTTCAAAAGAAAACAAGCAGAGAAAAGCTTTTGAAGCTTTTGCAGGAATTAATTTTCACTCCAGTCTGTCAAATCTTATATTCAATATTTTCATAGCGTAAAAGGTTACTGTATATAGCCATTGGCCATTATGCTTACATTACTCATTTAGTTCATGAATAAAGTGTTGTATACAACAGAAAATATCAAAACTAGCTCCACACAGGCCAGACAGGGTCATCAGGGCTACTTAGCTATGCTCAAGCACCACGTGAACATGGCTGAGGCTCTGAAAGACCAAACACACTCTAGTAGCACTACATCCAAGTAAGAAGCCCTTGCAAATGCTTGATGGAAAAGAAAAAAACCCACACCCAAACAAAAATTAACAACAAAAGAACAGGAGATCATTTCAAGAAACAAAGTAGGTTTAAAAGCAGCACATCATCATCTCAGGAAAGTGAAAGCTATGTGTAATAAAGACTTTCTTTCCTTTAATTATGAAAAATGCATGACTACATAATTAATACATACATTGTTTTATCACACTGACAGATGGCCAGGTCTGAGTTGTGCAAGAAAGACAGCATCTAATTACTAAAGCAATGGATGTTATGTGCAACTTCTACAGCAGCAGTAAGTTGGATTTGAACTACAAACTGCCAGTTGAATATTCTTGTTAGTCATGTCTTTTATGAGAAGTATCTTGCCACCATTCTCTGTGCTGCTGTGATGACAGACTACAATGTTAAGTAACAGTGATGGAAACTACAATGTTATTTGTGAATTACTATTCTAAAGGCCTGTGTTCAACAGTGCTAAATTTAACAAAATTCCAATCTTAGAATCTAAATTTGTCCATTTCTCATGACCAGAAGAACAAACTTACTCTTCCAATGTTTCCATGCATCTACAAAATCAGATACAGAGTACCCAACTCCAATAATATAAACCTATCAGACATGTCTGTGCCTTCCAGAATTACTGTAGCCTGCATAGAACTTCACTTTGTAGAGATGCCAAGCAGCTAAAATAGAACTTTTTCTCCCCTGAAAGAATCAACTAATCTGGAAATCTCCAATTAAGTTTTATCACCTGGGACAGAGATGATTTATATTTATGATAGAAATGATTCAATTTCTGTTGACACTGGTAGAGCAAAAGGAAAAGTATGACCAGAAGCACATATTCTCTCATCTGTAGTGATCTGCTTTTGAATACTGGGGGAGTTCGCTGGATCACACCACTGCTCTAGACAGAACTCTGATCTAAAATAATATTTCTATTTGATTTACAAAATGAACTTTATGTCCAACAACAGGCCTCTCACTTTCCTTTGACTAGAACAAATTTTAATTAAGTATGAAAAAACAGGGGAAACTCTCATTATCCAACTCACTCGACTTTATGAAAAGCCCTGGGAACATTTGATCATTGCCCAGTGTTCTTCTTGCACCATTATAACTACGCTTTAAACACAAAAGGAAATGAGACCTAAATTAACTAGGCTCTTTTCAAATGTGAAAACTTTCAAGTGGCATCACAAAGGGGAGATTAATCCCTAAACTAGCTGAAACTGTTATGTTTTCATAAAGCAAGCTTTTCCATTATATTTATTAAGCATGTAACTTAACAAAAGACTTGCCCTAAATATTTCAGCTCTGTGTAGAAAGAAAATGTAAAGTCTTTTCCCTTACATACTCATTCTAATATTATTCACAAGAGATTAGAAAAGTCATGTCTGTGGCAAAGATCTGGCAAACCCCTCCCATCTTATAGCTTGATTGATTTTCCTTGCAATAGTTTTTGCAACAACAATTTTGCATAAATAAAAATAAGTGCAGGGTTTTAAAAATATCATCACGAATGCAAATGTACCTTAATATGCACAGAGCATAAGAAGGGCAATCCATTTCAATTTGTCATTTTACTAAACTGAGCTGGTTTTCAAGTGGTCAGGCTGGTTTTCAAGTGAGCATTCACGTAGTTGCACTGGGGGAAGCATGACCTCCTTTTTACTAAGGAACTAGTGTTTAGATTGGTTCAGCTGTAATGTGATTTCATCTTGACTGGCAAAAAAATCTTTGCCATTGTCAGTCACTGCTATTGCAATATTAATAGCCCCATTCAGCCAACACCTGAATAAGTTCAAAGCACTTCACCACTATTTCAAGCTATGTATACACACCCTGCACATTACTAGCATCAAAATGTAACTGGTGAAATTTCCTTTTTGAAAATGTCTACTTCTGAATTTATACATACATCTAGTCCATGAGTATGACCTCATCTTTCAAGGTTAAGAAGGGTTTTCAGAAGCCAAGTTCTTAGTTACATAATTACATTGTTAGTGATAAATTTCTTAAATGTATGTTCTTTTAAGAGTCTACATTTAGGACTCCATTTGGAGGAAAGAGGGCTTTAAAGAAGGCCCTAATTCTACTCCCTGCCCCCTCCATCTTTGTATTTGTATTTAAAATGCACAATTTAGAAACCTTACAGAGCGTATCTTACTTTGTCCTATAGTTAGAAAAAGTAAATCCAGACTCTTCAATGTCATCATCTTACTGGCATCTTGTAGTAAATTTTTGTATTTTTAGTCTGTTAATTACTGTACTGATAGTACTTCGCAAGAGATTTATAGTGGTGAAAACCAGGCCACTAAAATGTTAGGACACAAGCACTGCAATCAGTCAACTAGGATAGAAGTTCCCAGTACCCAGTAAGTGAGACAGCATGCTGGGGACTAAATGAGCAAAAACTAACCCCTGTATTTAACAATTCTCAGAAATAGAAGTTATCTGGCATCCTTAGACTCCAGCTAGAAGAATTTCATTTTTTTTCCTAATTTTTCTACAGTTCGCATCAATCCATTCTGTATCAGCCAGACCCCCCCCCCTACAAATCTATTCAAAAATTTGCTTTTAGTAACATTCAGAAGTTTACCTACCCAGCTGCTTACAAAGTCCTCCAGAAACATTATTCATTCATCACTTAGAGGTCCAAAGTGCATTTTGTTAACAACATAATTCTGTTTGGACCATCTGGTCAGAATGCTCCTAATTCCCCCTCCCCCATTAATCCCCACACACTACCTTTTTTCCAAGCATCTTCAATGGCATAGCAATTGTTGTAGGTTGGGAAATAAACCTGTTCCCCCCCATTCCCCGCCGGGGCTGTCCCGGGGCTGTCGTACCCGTGGGGACTGCGTCAGGAACGGAGCCGCCGGCGGGGCGGTGCTGGGGCTGCCCCGTGTTCGCACGGCACGCGCCAGGAACTGCCGGGGCTGCGGGCGATTGCGCCAGGCAAGCCAGCGGCGGCGGCAGAGCAGCAGCATCAGCGCAGAGCCAGGCGGGCCGTACCCACAGCCAGGGCATGCGGCGGGGAGCCCCAAGGAGCTGCCGGGGCTGCGGGCAGCAGCACCGAGCAAGCCAGCAGTGGCGGCGACGGCGGCGGGACAGTGGCAAGCACAGAGCAGCGGCTTCGTCCAGCGCTGGTGCAGCTTGGCGGGAGCGGCGCGGGCTGCCCGCATCCGTGGGGGTGCGCGGGGGCCGTNGGAGGCAGGTGACCTGGGGGTTACCTTGCAGCTATTCCCCAGGGGCCAAAGACCACATCTTTCCCTTTTTCAGCACTAAATCTCTCCTTGGGCTAAGGGAGGGAGGGAGGGGGTGCACAGTTTTTTATAATTTTCTTGAGTTGTTCCCCCCGTCAAAACCAGGCAGAGGCTCATGGCTAAGGGGATCTTCAAACCACGTGCTCCCTTCTAATTACCCCGGAGTCTCTCAGCCGGGCCCAGAGGGAGAGAGAGACAAGCACTATCTCCAGAGCGTCCTCACCTCAAACGCGGGACCTGGAAAATTTAATTTGTTTGTCTGTTTTGCACTTTGTCGGGTTTTTGTGTTTGCGCAAAATAAACTGTGATATTTGTGTGTTTTCTTCATTTTGGGGTGTGTTTGTGACTTCTCTCAGAGTCTCTGGTCCAAAATCACTGAATTTGTGGTAAAACCACCACAGCAATATCAAAACTTCCTTTTTTGCTCATGCTCCAAAACTTGACTACCATTCCATCTTCCAAGAAATAATTCACGTAAGGCACTGTACAGAATATTTAACAAATGCACTTTTCCATCCAGTTTCGGAGGCCACTGCAGTAAGTCACACTCATGCTTCAGGAAATTCTCCAAGAGACAAACACAGAACAACTCAGGAGTTAGGAGCTCTACTCTGCCACTAATAAAACCAGAAGCAACTCAACTAAAACATCTGACTCTAAACAGAAATCATTTTGTAAAGCATCACTCTAGCATCAAATGGACTTGCAAATCCAGTAACAGAGATCCAAAATTCCTAATTATAGCACACTTGAGAAAGTACTTTCAAGTCCAGAAAACCCAGAGTACAGTTCCTATTCAATGTTACAATCCATGAAGTGCCATTTAATGCCTAGGCAAAGAACTAGTAGCTAAAAATGTTTTTATTAAAAATAATGCAAGAATTGTAGTTTAACAGTGTGCCTGTCAGCACACAAAATGGGCTGATTGTTTACCTCAGGTGAATTAGCAAAAAACTGGACAACTCAGACTTAATTTGAACCATGACTACAGCCACTACTATAAAACACAGCAAAACTCACACAGCCATTTCAAGAGTCCTGATGGGTGCTATTGGAACAGTGAAAGCATCAGATACTGAGCAAACAAGAGACCTGGTGATTACTGGAACTACTTTTGGGGCACCATTTGGAATTATATGTAAATATATCTAAATCTGCTGGAGAAGTGAGCTGTACCTCAACAGATTTCAACAATCTGCATGAGCACAGGATAACATTCAGTGTCTATCAAAGTTTACAGCTGTTCTAAAAAGACCTTTAAATTACTTCTATTAGAATATGCAGCAGACCTAACAGAGATAGTCAGAAAATGACCTGAAGTGGTCAGTCCTGCACACTCCACTTCCCAGTTAGAAGCATGCACACTTACTTACACATTACTATTTCTCTTACCTTTTTAAATAATTGGGAGCAACTGGAAACTTATCCTCTACTTTCTGTTCTCGGGCAAAAAAGGGGAAGAGAGAGTTGAAGCTCTCCTTAATTCCCTGTCTCCTCCTGCGATAGCTGAGTCAACATCAGTACAATGGCTCCCTAACACCTTGCAGCAGAGCATGTGAGCAGCCTGGGCTCACAGTGCCATTCTTACGTGGCTGAACTGAGTGAAGAAAGTCACTGGTGGTTAGGGTTTTTTTGCAAGGGGGTGTGAGGTCACATTAAAAATAAATTTAAAACAGGCACTTTTCCAAAAAGAAGATGGGTTCTCTAACAAAGTATGTACAAACATACATACTCCATTTGCATTGTTATTAATAGGAAACTTCATTACAATGGATAAAATTGCATCATTTCATACAAAAAGAACTTTTAAGCTTTTTTGAGAATGTTTGAGTATCTCCTTCAAACAGCATTAACCCATCCAGGTTATACTATTTCTTGTCAATTAGCTGGCTCCTACATATGGCACTATCCTGAAACAAAAAATAACGACATACAGCATCACGGTACTTAAGTTTATGGATTATGGGCTGAATTCAAAGAGGACATACCAACTGCTGGTGCATCATATTCATCTCCAAGTAAAATTTCAGGAGCAGAATACGCAAGAGATCCACAGCTTGTAGTGAGCTTCTTTCCAGGCTGAAATTTGTTGCTGAAGCCAAAATCAGTCAATTTCACAAGTCCTTGTTTTTCAAAGAAGACCACATTCTCTGGTTTTAAGTCTCTATGAACTACATGCAGTTTATGGCAGTAGGATATAGCATGAACTATTTGAGCAAAATATTTTTTTGCCAGATCCTCATTCAGACCTTCTTCATGTTTCATGATGTAATCAAACATATCTCCACCATCCCCCAACTCCAAGATTAGATAAAGCTTAGTCTGGGTGTCAATCACTTCATACAGCCGCACTATGTTGGGATGCTGCACCAGTTTCATGCACCTCACTTCTTGAAAAAGATGTCCAGTGGCTAGAGTGTCCAGTTTGGTCTTGTCAATTACTTTTACTGCTACTTTTTCACCTGTAAAGACATGCCGAGCAAGTTTGACTACAGCAAAATGGCCTCTGCCCAAAGTTTTATCCAAGTCATACAATCCTGCAATTTTTCCATCATATCCTCGTTTGAAGCCTGCCATTCTGTTCCAGAAGATGAAATAATATTTAAGCTCTTCGGAAACGTGGTATTTTCATATAAGAGTATCTGATGCAAATAAATAGTCCGTCATCACTGCCAAGCATACCTAAAAATAAAGAGAATAGATTACACATTTGTATAAAAGTAAGCAAAATTATTATAGTGTAACTACCCTAAAGTTACATTAGCACATTATTACAGATTACTTATTAAATTCTTCAGGAGGTTTTGCAAAGGGTTTGATAGGCCATGCTGTGCTGACATCACATTATCCATATGCTTGAAGAAAGTGCATTTCAACACTGCAATAATGAAAATTTCCCTCAAACTCAAGTCACCTTCATTGCCTTGAGTCAGAAACCTTGCAAGCAGCACTCGAAGAAATCAGTGTTATAAAGACTGTTAAAAATGGCAAAGCTGAAATCTGTAACATTTCCACATTTCTACATTAGAAATCAGCCGGGCAGTACAGAATATTGGCAAGAAGAACTTACACAATTTATCTTATTTTTGGCATATTCCATAGTGCACATGGACCAGCTCTACTACAAAGTTCTGATAGGATGACTTTGGACTTTCACCTTCTCCCTTTTAACAGCTTCCTGTTTAGCGAGGCTCAGAGTGACACACCATATTTAATTCTATTACTCTAATTAGTTTGAGCATATCAATCAATACTGTAATTATAACAAATGAACAAAGTTTTACAGGCTGAAATCAAACATTTGAATTGGATGTACTTTCAGTGCTAAATAAAATGTCTTAAATATTTTGACTGAAGTTACAAAAACTGGTGACAAAAAGTTTGCGTGTAGGCTGCATATGTTCAGCAGTCCTAGGAATGAGTCAGGAGAAGGGGAAGAAGAGTGGGAAGGAAGGGGAGAAAACTCAGAGTTCAGCTTTCACGTGCTGAACTCCTGCTTACCAGATAATTTGGCATTTAAGCAAACAAGACCCAACTTCTAAAATGTTCATATTCAAAACTGGTTTTGAAGGTCTTATATCCCATTGTCATTTTTTTTCCACATGCAAAACCTTGCAAAACTTTCCCTGCACCATTAAATCAGATTGAGGTTTAAATAAAAAACTGTAGCTATCAAAAAGCTAACCATTTCTCCAACTTTGAGTGCAAAGTAGCTAGAAATATGAAAATCAGATGGCTTATTGCCAACTCAATAAACTAGAGAAAACAGCTCTTTAGAATGTATTTTCACAGTTTCAAAACCAAACTTCAAGAAGAAAATCTTTGAAAAGGAAGCTGGCAAACAAGCAGCTCCTTACATTAGTTATTCTTAAGTCACACTGTAAGCATTAGATTAAAAACACTCCCTGCTAAACAAGTTATTTCACAGACAATGAAACTAATGAACCTGGTTTCATATGAATTCAATTACAAGGTTGGGGGTCTTATGAGGATTCTCTGATGTTTAACAAGCTCACCTTACTGTTTCTCACAGCTGGAGCCATGGTATAACCTCCTTGCTATCCAGCTGTCTGCCTCCACAAAGTCCATAGGAATTCAGTTTAAGACCTCCACACCTGTAAAATTCGAATGAAATCAATGAACTTCCAAAACTTCATCACCTAGGCAAGGAACGGATAAGTTGGACAAGCATATGAACATTGAGGTTTGGGGTTCTGTGTTTCTTTGAAGATAGTAATCAAGCTTTAACAACCTTCACTGGGTTTTTTGTTGCTGCATGCACCCTTTCATTCTGCTGCTAAGCACTATGCTTCAGGTGCTCTTCCAAAACCACTCCACTCCACTTCACTAGAAGATGCCACAGTATCAAAATTGGGGTTGGCATATCTGATTCCCAACATTTCCCATGCTACTATTCATCTCACAAAGTTTCCCCTACCACTGTCATGTAATATCATCCTATCCTTATGGAAAAAAGCACAAAACTAAATTAAAGCATACTATGTTACACCAAATGCCCGTGTCAAACGCTCTCCTGTATGGTAAGTAACCATTAAGGGATGCATAGGGAAGAACATGGTACAATAGCAAATGTAACAATAAACAATGAAACTCTCCTTATCATGAAGAGACTTAAAAATGTCTTTATATCTGAGAGTCGTGGCTGTGTTTTTAATAGTGCTTGATGGATTCCACCCCTCCCAGTGAAACTGGGCAGGCGCTTTATTAAAGCATGTGAATTTTTAGCATCAAGAATGTGCTGTAACAGACTTGAATAGCTTAACTATGTGCTGTGAGAAGAACCACTTCCTCTTGTTTGTTTTTAATCTCCTGATAATTTGTGCATCTTCTCATTCACCGTCTGTTCCAAAACAAGAACTCTCATACTCCATTTACCTTGCCTCAAGCAACTCACAGCTTCAGCCTCCTCCCTTTCTAGCTTCAGTTCAATCTTGTTCAAGTCCTAATCTGCCATCCTTTTGCAGAGGTTATTCCACAGGCTTTAGCCATCGTCTCACTTTCCTCTACACATTTTCTGGTTTGTCCTATTCTACTTTCTTAGGTCAGTTTGAGGCTTTTTTTCTACTACTACTACTGACACTGACAATGTTCTCATGCATTACTTTACTGTACTTATATAAAGGTTCATCATACTGACCTAACCCTCAAGATGCAGCATAATGAAGAACAGCCCATGTGCACCCATAAACCACCTAACCTTGACCTATATGAATCAACAGGGGATATATTAATCAGCTGTGCCCCATATGGTTGTGCGAGTCCAGTCTTAATCCTAAAGGGATTGCCACTACTTAAAAAAAAACACCAACAAAAAAACACTCCACACAAACACACTTTATAGCACTGCTGTCTCCACAGCACCCTAATCTGATTCCTCTCTGCTTCTGGATTCAAGAAATTAAAGGAAAAATGAACACACGAATTAAAGACAACTTTTGTTAACTGTCACTAGGACATCATCCCTTCTTACCAATCTGTTTTAACCATTATGTTACCCTACAGTTAACACCCTTTGTTAAACTACTTAAGTTTTAGAATCCTCAAAGTAAAAAAAAAAAAAAGTATCAAAAAACCAGAAAGCCATTCCCTACCAACTGAAGTTAGCAACAACACAAACTTCAGTGCTCATGTCTCAGTGAACCATTTCTTTCTTGAATGTTAAGTCAGACCTCAAGATTTACATCTCTATTAGCACAAATTCACCACATCCTTCCTACAAATCTGGCCCAGATCATCAAACATATCTCTGAGGAGATATGACTTCAAGAGAGATTTTCTTTTAAGTCTTGGATTCAAAAACAACACCTGCAGATAAAACAGAATCTGCAGTGAGTGGCAAAAGTTTTGCTAATGGAAGAGATGGAGGTAAAAACCCTCAGTCAATTTTGACTGAGCTCTTCTGTCTTAAATTGAAGTAGTTTCCATCCCTGGAAGAGGAAAAGGAAGAGAGTAAATCCAGCCAGATGTAACAGAATGCAACTTGTCTGAATTTAACTGCAACACTCAGCAGTAAGGAAAGATTTATACTCATTACTTTGTTCACTTGGCACATTCTCAACCATCTTTGTACAAACTCAACAAGTGATTTAATTCTAAATCACAGAATACATATAAACAACCTGTCAACAGAATTCCAGCAAAAATCAGTTATGTTTAAGCCATGGAAAAGTACATCAGGCAGTAATCAATAGGGTAAGAGCTTACAGAAATGGGAGATAAACTACACTCACTAATGCTGCAGCCCCATTAGCTGTAATAACATTAATGCAGATTCATTAACAGTTTAAGATAAAGTCTCCACAACAACAGAACAACTAACCCTTAATTCTGTGGTTTTAAAATATATCTTCAGAGATGAAGCTCCTGCAGCTGAACACAAGGACCTCAAACGCACACATGGTTTCAACATACCAAAATCTAGAATTTTTCAGTAGTAGGAAGTTGACACAAAGATATCATAGAGTATATAGATAGAATTTAAACATGCTACCTAAAGGATTACAGTTGCTATACCAACACTTTCCAGAGTAGTTTCATTTTCTCAGTTTCTCTCTAGAGTAAGACAGGGGAATTTTGAAAGTCTTAAGGATCTATTAAGACCTTTTGAACTGAAGCCTCTTTGAGACTATCTTCTCACTGTTGTCTGCTTAGTTACAACAACAAAACTTTTGGGGCCAACTGTAGATGAAGCCACCCAAAACTTCCAGATTTGCCATCACCCTCCAAAAGAGGGTTACTTTTAATGACAGATCATTTCAGTCATCCGGTTTATTGTGTGACCTCTTGAACGTTCTTGCCAAAGGAAGGAGCTGCAAACTAAAGCACATGACAAGCAAACTTTCCACCAGCCACACTTTACGAGCAAAACAAACTACAGCCTGAGAAAAAGCATTTAAGAGACAGTTATATCACAGAAAATATTCACCTGTATTTTCATCACATCAGCTCAAGGCTCTGATCAGTTAATTTTTCAGCATTACAGAGTCTGAGCTGTCTAGCTGGTGAGTTCAGTAGCCATTAGCAGCATTTAATCCATGTGGCTAATTATGGTTCTAAAAATGCAGTTTTCCCTAACCATCCCAGAACTCAGCTACGCCCCCAATACTCATTTTATGCAGTAAGTAAATTCAGAACAGATCTTTCCTTCCATAGAAGCTGATACAACTTACCCCATAAAATACTGCAAACAGCCACTGTAATGGAGATCTGCAGGAGCTGTTTTGTAATATCACATGCATCCTATTAAGAAGCTTAACAACAGTACTGTGATTCAACCATCTTTAAAAGACGGGTGAATAGATCTGTTTAGAAAAACAGTATGCCTGAGAGACACTAGTTTTTCTCTAAGCAATGCAACGCTTCCAAAAAGTTTAATTAGATTACATTTTGGATGTAAGAAAAGCCTAGATCATCTTGTGTGTATTACCTTCTTCCTTTAAAAAATTAAGACTTAAGGTCTTATTTAAACAAAATGTTGAAACACCATCAATGCAAGGACTTCCCTGCATTATCAGGCTGACAGACATGAAAGCTGAAGTAATCTTCACTGGGACTCGTCCGTCCACAAACAGCCAACCATTCCTGTCTCCCTTCACGATAAATGGAGATCCAGTCAACACAGATAAGAGTCTGTGATAAAACAAACTGCACCCTAAAGCAGATATCCAAATAGATCAAATGAATCATTTCTTAAAAGCACACGCTTTCATTTTCTGTAACAGGAGTTTAGATGAATAGCTCAGTGGATGTACACATATCACACATCCACCAGAAAGATTAAACAAGTTTTACCCTGTTTCTCCTTTCGCTCTCTTTTGTCTCAGATGCGAAACAGCATCTGTACCAACTATTTATTTACAACATAATTTTACATTAAGAGTAAGACTTAACTTTGCTAGTGTTCCTAGAAACACTGAACTCCAAATTTGATATAAATGGATTATGGATATTTGGAAGCAATTTTTCTTTTTACTCTGAAAGCAATTTGTACAAATCATTAGAATCTGAAAGCAAAGAGAAAGAGATATTTAGTATACAAACTGCAAGTATAATTTTTCACATTTTTTCCAGTCTTTTCTATCCCCTTTTATCTGCCATCCTATTGTGAGATACCTTAACAGGCTAAACCATAAGTCTCTAAAAACAGTCTATCTTTGTTATTATATGAGCCACTAGTCACATGTGACAACGTTACACCTTCACTGCTTTTCCCCCCCACCCCTGATATTGTTACACTGTCATCTGCTTTCCTTCAGAGGGAGTTTGATCACCTTTCCTTCTGTGTAAGGGAGAGCCAACACACTAGAAACAGGTACGAGGCACTGCATGAGTGAAGTGTGAAGAACATACACACACAGTGCACACCAAATGCTCTAAAAACTTGTCATGACTCAACTCCTCCAGATTATTTCAAACTTTTTAAGCTCCTATTTCCCAATATTTCTTGAATACTCAAGAAGAGTCTAGCACAGCCCTTCCTCTTTCACCTTCCTATGACCTAAGCTTTCAGAACTACTACTGGAAGGAACTCAAGAAACAACAGCAAAATATACCTGCCCTAGAGCCAAACACTTCTGAAAGGCAGTGTTATTTTTTTGGTGGGGGGAAGAGGGAGGAAGACACAAATCACAGAGGCAGCTGCGTTACAACTCAGCCCTTATATATAAGGCCCTCTAAAGCTTTCTTTTCCACTTTGCATGACTGCACCACAGCATATACACCTACCTTCCCTTTCTCTGATGACAAACCCCAAAAACTCTCCTGTCCTGCTCCCCAGCAAGTTCCACAATAAAACAGGTCAGTAGATTTTTGTCAAGGTGTGCATGCACTTGTTTTGTTTTCCTATGAGGCCTCATCTTCAGTGCCAGCATTCAGCTCATACTGTGTTACTAAAATGTCAAGATGTACCAGCAAACCTCTCTACCATTCAGTGTGGCTACAGCTAAAACGATGAAGATCATGATGAAGAGTTATCAAGTACTGCTAAAAAAAAAAAAAAGAAAAAAAAAAAGAAGAAGAAGAATTAACCTGCACAATTTAATTGTATTCCTTAGTTTTAAACAGTCTATATACTTTTGCTCTGAAAAGATATGAGAGCTGCCAACTGCTGATGAACTTTTGCTACTAAACATTTGGGAAGTCTGTAGCGAAATGTTAGTGTTTAAGTATTTTAGAATGTATTGCAGGCAATAGAGCTACTGATGCCTAGCCTTAACTCTTCTTAAAATCCAGAAATCAAAGCAAAATGCTAACAAGAATTCTTCAACTCTCAGGTCCATTATTCAGTCGACCAGCCAGCAGCAGAAATATTTGTCAGGTTCAATAAACTTAGTAAAACATTGCTCCTGGACCAACAAAAGGTTGGGGTGTGGAGCTGGGAAGAGGAGTAGCATCAGAGATTTGAGAAAAAAGAAAAATTATAACATTATTTTGCTACAGAAAATTAAGAGAGCCTGCATGACCCAGCTTCTAAAAGCAAGATACTTTGATGCATGAGGAAAAGAAAACTTAAAAACACACTGCACAATTCAGGATACCACGAATTAATGAACACATTTATTTCTCGGACAAGGAATCCCCAAACTTTTAGACCTACAGATAACTGTCTACCATCTATCTTCCTCAGGATGAGTGCAGTCACATCAAGCACAGAAAGTTTAAGCTTTCCTCCTTCACATGGGTTTGCAAAGCTGTGGTGAGTGGTCTGCAAAACACCAGCAAAGAGCAAACTAAAATTTGAGAGCTGTGTTGTAGAAACCCCACCAGATAGTTGATATTTTTGAGATAATCATCTTCCATACAGACAAGCAAAAAAAGCTGGATCTGAATTGGTCCTTCAAGGCCTCCACTTCAGAAGTCATGAATATCTCCTTTTTCTTTCCCAAGTAGGTGAATGAGAAAAAACAGTACAGACAACACTGAAGTACTACATATTGTAAAGCAGTAGTAAAGCAGCAGTTTAATAGCAAGATTTTGATTACAGACTAGACACTAATGCTGTAAAGACGGCTCAGAGTGACCAAACTACGATCCACTGACAAACCCATCATCAGTAGTCACTGGAATTGGTTCAAACTGTGAAATACCTTAAAAGCCCCAGATACTTTCACAATCGTGCTGATAATCGCTGTAGTTCACAAGGTACTTTCCATTTCTAAGAGGAGGTATCAGTATTACACAAGGCAAATACAATCTGCCCTATGGATTCGAGAACTCAGCAACAGCTTTACACCACTCAAGTCCTCACACCAGCCACAGCTTCAAAAGCAATTAATTTCATGTTGTCTCTGTTGCCCTTTTATGCCCACTCTCAAAGTCCAGTATGTAGCTAAAAAATAATACAGGCACTACCCTGTTCACACACCAGATGCTTCAGCAATACAGCACTTAAGCCCTAAAGCTGCTCCTAATGTACTCTTGTATAGGAAGAGAAAAATACCAGATCTTCACACATTGCCACATCTCATAAATTGTCTTCTGCATAATAGTAAGTGATGACATCTTTTAAAAGGACTTGCTTCAAGTTTTCTGACAGCTGCTAGTACTTTCTTTTTGTAGCTGTAAATCAGTTATAAAACTTTGTTCAGAAACAGGGTTGCCATAATATATTAAAAAAAATCTGTTTCAATTGACTTTATCATGTTTTGCGGTTCCCACTAACAGAAATTTTCTCCTCAACTACAGAAAATTGACAAGGATATCTCAGTTACATAAACCAAACCAATGAAGGTCTGGTATTTCAATCAGCCACTGCACACACAACAGAGATAACTCACAGTAGCTGCTCTCCCTAGGCCAAAATTATACTTTTCCAAACTTGATAAGCAGCATCCAAGTAGATTTTTGAAGATTTTGCTATTCTAAATCCCACCCCCTCTTCCCTTTTATTTCTCCCAAAATAACTAGGAACATAAAATTATGAAACTGATGAAGAAATACGTTGCATATCAGACAGAAGTCACATTATTATGACCCAAGACGGTATCATTACCTTTCAGACAGGACAGTAAATCTTTATTTCCATGAAACTTACTGCAGGAACTTTGCAGAAAACAGACAACTTGGACTCCTACTCCACCAACATGGACTCTTTCAGAGAAGTTGCTTCTACTCCATGTTCATGAATTCGTAGAATTGTTTCACCTTTTTCAAATGTCTATTTATTAACATTACCACACGATTTTGCCATGCCAGGCAGTGGAGCCAAGATCACTGACAGGAATTCTAAACATTCTGCCACCAATCAATGAACATTTCAGTGTGGCGTAACATTTCCATGTTACCACTGAAACACCTACGTCTGTTGTGCAAAAACCAAAACCACAAACATAATTTTTGTTCTGTATCAAGGGAGGTGAAAGCACCAAATGCCATCTCAAACATGGCTGTTCAGATGCAACTATATGTAAGTACTGTTAGCAAGTATTACAAGCAGTAATAATTTCTAAAAATTTCTTATGAGCATCTTCAAGGTCAAATGTATTGCGAAATAAATGAAGCTGTCTGACATCTGGAAACACAAATTTCAAGCACTGAATTAAGCTGCCTGTGTGAGACTGACATTTTCCACGTAGGATACAAACTAGTTAAAAGTCTGTCAAACTCAGTGCAACATTTGTCCCGGCACTGTTGTAGAAGATCACTGTAACACAGAGAGATTTGGCTCTACAGAAAGTGAACATGGCTCGGCTTTGTATTTCACAAGTGCAACTTTTTCTCATTAAGTTCTCAACACTGGTGACTCAATCAATTTATGTGTACTAGAATTCAGCCAGGGTGCGTTATCCCAGAATTGCAAGGGAATAGACAGTTTTTTCAAATCCTCTTAAGCTCTTACATAATAATGCTGTTATGTGTATTAAAACAACAGCTCCTTTACATTATTATAGCAGCTGCAGCATGACAGTTAGGTGCTTGAAAATGCTGTGACACAGAAGATGTGCAGAACCTCACAGCTTTCTAACACTAAGAGCTTATGTAATTCAGTATTACTATATTCATTACAAACTGCAGTTCAGCCCTATATGCCTGAAACACGTTTCATAGCTTTTTTAAGACATAATTAGAACAGACTATTAAGTAGGAATGGGCAGCAGCTCCTCAAGCAGTTTTACAGCTACAGCATTTCAGTGAAATTTTGAAAACAAACAAAATCCAAGAAAAAAAGGGCATTATTTCAGGGGAGATACACTGTGAGGAAAAAAAAACAGCTGCACTGGGATATTGTGCCCTTGAAAGCAAGACAAAGGTGCTACTTTGGCATTAGCATTGTCAGTGGGACAAAAAGGACAACGATACGCTGAAGGTGTGGACTGTAAAAGAACTACTCAAATATGGTATCAAAGGTAGTAAGTTAGAAGAGACCAGGCTGGTCCCAACAGTGCACAAGGAACAGAACTCCTTCAAGCACAAGAATACCTGCAGCAGCACATTAACATGCATACTCTTTACATGCCATTTGTTTAAAATAAACAGAAAGCAGAATATTTATTACAGTGCAACCACCCACACCACATGGGCACATCAGTTCTCACAGCAGAATAAGTCAAGGGACAGCAGCAACCTGTACAGTGTCCAGAATTCAAACTGTACTTCCTTGCTTCTTAATTGTGCAAAATGGAAACAAAAAATGTAAAACACTCAGTGCATTTAAGATGTAATTTTCCCTTTTCCCTGTTTCTTTTCATAAAAGCCCCAAGTGTGGATCATAAAGATTCTCTTAAAAGACTCAGATGAATGTGCTGTCTCAGATGATACCTTGCCTACCAGGCAAAGCTCCAGGATTCAGGTTAGCTTCTTTTCCCAGCCACTTGAAAAATCATGCCATCGTTCTACCACTTCTCTGATCATTTAGAATATTCAGGAGAAATACAAGACAAGACTGGAGTTTCTCCTCCTCAGCTTTTATTTTTAAATCCTCAAATCTGGCTGTTTGCATGCACTAGAATTACAAGAGGCAGATATCAGTCTATTAAAGTTAACATTCTGACTGTTTCACAAGGTAAAATTTGATTGCATTGCTTAGCAATGGCTGTTAGTCCCTATTTGTCTCAGATTCCTTCTTTCTAAGGATCAGCTATAGTACAAAAATAACCACCAGCCAATTCCCCACTTTCTGTGATACAGCTGTCAAAAAAATCCTACCATTCTTTAACCCAGTACCTAACGATGCACGCCTTGAAAGAAATGCTTGATTCTACCATAATAAACATTTACTTGTAAACACTTCCATAAAGATTTTGCTTTGCTGAGCGAGATTCGTTAAACTGGTCCTCTCCCAGAGCCTGAAGATCTAAATATATCCATAATAAACAACTCCAAAAAAGCAGCCGATATGTGACTAAGTAGTGACTGCACTACAGAGGGCAGGCGTAAGCCCATTTGCATGCAATTCATTCATGCTAGATGGCTGAAAATCATACAATTCGCTTCAGCTGCTCCACCAACTGCAATAGCACCCCTGAAGAAACCACCTCTTTGCCCACCTACTCTTTACAAGCTCTTGGAAGTGAGATGGTCAGTAAGTAACTACCTACGTGTAAGTAAACCCCCAAAGCTTTATATATTCTTGTATCACATGTAAAGGCTTCTCCTTCACAGGTATGCTAGCACCTCTTACCAATAAACAGAAAATAAGTCACTTTTTGTCACCAAACAACCTCCAGCCAATACAGGTTTCTTTTCCCTAGTGAATATTCTTCAATATTTTATTGAGTCTACTCAATGGAACAAAAACAACCACCCCAAACAAACAACAAAACCAACCACACATATCTGTCCTTCAACTATTACCAAGACTGTACATCAACCACAAACATCTTCAGAAGTCACCTTCCATCAATTTAACTAATGGAGAACCACCCGGGTGCCAAAAGCCACCCGGCAACGAGCACAAAGACCTCTACCAGGGACCTCGCCAGCTGTCCGACGGATTCCCACAGACATCTCTTAAGAGTACTGACAGCAGCAAGACACGTACTGACAAAGCACGAGGGATAATTCCAGCCTCTGTCAGGATTCTGTCACGCTCCAGCCCCGGGTCCAAAGAGACGAGGGCAAACCTGTTGGCTGCGAGGGGCAAGATGCACCGTCATTCCCCCAAAATGCCCCCGCGGCCGGACCGCGGGGCTCCCGCCTCGCTTGTTTACCTTCCCCCCCTCCCGGCGACACAACACCCGCGCCGGGGGGGCGGCGGCGGAGGCAGCGGCCGCTGTCACTGCGGGCACACGGGCCCGTGTCGCACGGACACCCCGCCGAGCCCGGGGCACGGCAGGCTCCGGGAGCCCGCTGTCCCCAAGGGAACACCCGCACCCCGGGAGCCCGCTGTCTCCAAAGGAACATCCGCACCCTGGAAACCCGCCGTCCCCGCAGGAACAGCCATTTGTGCCCTCCCTTCCCAAAGCCCTCCCCTCCGCCCCTGGCGGCACCGACACACCGACCTTCGGCGGCGGCCGGGAAACGTCCCCCCACCGCCGCCGCCGCCGCCTCCTCCTCCCGCTGGGCCGAGGCCGCCATTGGGCTCGGCCGGCTCCGGGAGGAACGGGAAGGCGCAAAGAGGGGGAGGAAGGAACCCACCACACCCCAACCGGCCCAGCCCGAGCCGAACCCGGCCCAGCCCCGCCGCCAACTTACTGCCCGCAGCGGCAGCGGCGTCTCCTCGGGGCGCCGCGCCCCGCGCCGCTCCCAGCATGGGCAGCGCCCACCGCGGCTGCCCTCGGGAGCGGCGGCGGGGAC